>JAUBWS010009782.1:0-20728 GCA_032270445.1 Darlingtonia californica | reverse complement strand
TTGTTATGCAAAACGTGTCTTATTAGTTAACGTGATAATTTATTAAAGTTATAACAGCCATATTAATTTATTTATAATGCAAATATATTTATTAATAAAAAATATTAAGCAGGTTTTCAAGATAACTTTCGAATTAACGTGATAAATCTTTTATTTTTGCAAATTACCTAAAACCACTTTCATTCCTTTTACGCATATTTTGAGGTTTTGTAACGTCAATTGCACTGGTTATTTGATTGCATAATCAACACTTCGAAAAATTAATATACAGTATTTTTTAGTAGGCTCTGACTGTTATTTCAGAAAATAGCAAATATCATAACTTTAAGTTCATATTTTGCAAAGTTGTAATTTCATACATTGTCACATAACTTTAAGTTCGTGAAAAGTTGTAATTTCATATATATTGTGTTCACAAAATCATAGATGATTTCCTGAAAAGCTGCCATATAAATACTTAATCGGAGAAAAAAATGCGAAAGAATTGTTACTTCGCAAAATTTCGCCTGAATTTATTTCCACAATTTGTATGTTTCTGTTATTCTATTTTTCTTTATCTTGATGTAAAAATGTATAAGGTTAAAGAAGGTCAATTACTCTAGAGAATGGAGATATCTTTATATAAAACGATATAACTTAAAAGAAGAAACTGGATTAATTTTTTCAAATCGATGATCCGGAATATTCTCGATCGACAGTATTTGAAATAGCAGCCAGTTGCATTTTAATTCACGGTAAATAATGATTATCATTGTTCTTTAATTATTTTATTTATTATTTTTATTAAAATGAAAATTCTTCCTGTAGATTTATCATTTGTATTCTAATAGGTGGTATGTGGAGAACAGTTATACAACTATTAAAATAATGATTTCGTCATACAGATAAAAATGTTTTTCAATCAGTAATTGGCACTGATTGGAATGAAATACCAACCACACAAATTCCTGAGGCGTGTTATGTTATATCATCCGTCAAAACGTATCAGCACGTCAAATAATTATTTGCCAGTAAAATTCGTATCCAAAAAACAATGTTATATTTTGGACATAGATGTTTCGGCCAACTTTTCACTGGTGGTTCTAAATCGAGTTCGCAAAGTCAAATAGAATACAATTCGAAAAATTGGTAAATTTTTTAACTGGGGAATGTTTCATACACAAAACAGGGAACATTATTACAGCGGGAAAATCTAGAAATTCTCACGAGGTAATTTGGTGTTGCCCAATAATGATGCAGACGTTTTTTGTTTTTTATAATTTTCAGTATGTATAATAGATTGAATTATTACTTATTTGTTGAAACCTTTAAAGTGTTTTTTGATTTGATAATTGCAACGCAAATGAACAACATTTAATTTTCCCGAAGAAAAGAGACCGTCTAAAAGAATTCCGGTTGCCACGATCTTCTACTGAAATTCGGGAAAAAAAGTTTTCGAAGTTACAGCGACTCTTACTTTTATGTATTATCGTATTTAGTCAATGTTTGATTTTGTTGGCAATCAGTAGAGTATAGAACGTTGCAAACAATAAAGAAATCACGTAGATGATAATTGAATTAATTTATTGTCTAGAGAAAATTAATCTTATTAAAAATGCGTGTTGGTTGGAAGTTACAATAAAAAATGTATCAGCTGTTTAAATGACAAAAAGATAAAGAAGACTATTGACAACAGTTACAGAATTCATTTCTCTTGTGTTTTTTCTTTTTAAATTTCATCATTCTGATTGAAATTCATGGTAAATAGGTATACAAAAGCCTATGTTGAAAGTAAAATCGAGCTAACACCTTTGAATGGTTCGTTTCCGTACACAGTTTTATTGATTTTATCGATACTAATATTTTACTCATTTTATATTTCTTAGTACGGTTGACAGATCTCCTTAAAGATTATTAGGCGTCTACATTATATGTCGGTAAATGTTTTGAAACCCAGAAATTTGTACAATAATAACACTGATAAAAGACATAACAAACCAACGAACAAGACATATATTCGTATATTTGGTTTATAGACATAATCGGATTTGTCGCAATTTGTGTAAATTTTAAATGTGACCTGCCACACATCAGTTAACGTTCTTATTGTTCTGCCACACATCAGTTAACGTTCTTATTGATCTACACATCAGTTAACGTTCTTATTGTTCTGCCACACATCAGTTAATGTTCTTATTGATCTGCCACACATCAGTTAACGTTCTTATTGATCTGAACATACAAGAAAGACGTTGTAAATTGTCGGTTCACCAGTTTTTCTTGGTTTTTTGAAATGAAACTTTATAAGAAATCGAGTTCAGCCTCAAAATTTCAGCTTGCAGTGTTACTTAACTGTTTTCCTAATGCAGCTCAAGTTACGACAGCAATTTTCGTTTGCAATGTTCCAATTTTTGCACGAACATGCAGTGTTTTTTTTTAATCGTTTGTTTTTATTGTAATATTTTGTTTCATTTATTATCATAAAAATCTTAAGAATGCGAGACTGATCATTTTCTTATTTTTTGGAAATTTGAAACTCGTGTTTCATGCCTTTTTAACTAATATGAAATAGCATGTAGTGATACAAAATGAGATATTGATTTCTAGCACGACATTTCATAGTCTGAATATTCTTATTGTTTATGTATTTCATAAGTATTGCAAATCTATCTGTAAATGGACGAATGAAGACCGTGTAGCTATGAAAATTCTTCTCTCGTTTTTTTTTTTGCAGATGAATGCTGTGTACAGGAAATCACAGTTTCTATCGAATTCCTTCATCTTTCGATGCTATTAATTGATTAATTTTTATTTCTTGTTCATTTATTTTGTGTCAAATAGTTTGTTTTGTCAATAACATGCAGTCACACGATTTCAAAATGCTCTGTCATTTGAAATGATGGAGTATTACAACTAGTGTGCCATTTTGGTTAAGTAAAGAAGCTTAAAGGATACGGGAAAACAGTATGCGTTAACTGTTAAAGATTGAAAGATGTATGTGTGCGTTTTGACTTGAATGTGTCTAGGAGAAATATTCAACTCACACATGTTACGTAACCCAGACTAATTAATCTTATTCCAATGTCTAAGAATTTACATTGGAAGAAAAATCATAGCTACTTCTTATCTTATTCTAGTTTATTAAGTTACTATGGAACAAAGTTAGAAATGAATGTGTGGTTTGAAGTAATTTGGCTCAAAATGTGCACAGTAATCTACTCTTAAAAAGTATCTGACCTTTGTTTGACTCTGTTTGGTTGTTGATTTATCAACATGAATTTTTAAGGTAACTCTGCCACAATTTTATCCATTAAATATATCATCAGTCAAATCTACGATCAACAGATGAACCTCTGTTTCCAAGCGCTTACTAATTATTCTTCTTGAAACGATCTCAAACTTATTGTCAGCCTATTAATCTCAAATCGATTAGTTAATTGCCTGAAGATCCCTTAAAACATTCAAGTCACTAACTGTTTCATAACATTCAAGTCACTAATTGTTTCATAACAATATTTGAAACAATGAATGAAAATGAGTTTTCAATTTTTGTATTCTTGCAATATTCTCTTCGGTTAAAATTTTTATGAGATCTTCATAATGGATAGTTAAGGAGAATGCAGACTTTTATAATGAATTACTGATTAAACCAACTTGACAATAAGTTTGATATCGTTTGCAAAGATCTGTATCGTTTTTTTATATCCATTATTATGTAGTCATGCATGGTACAATGAGATTACTTTGATTTTGATGATGACTCTTATGTTGTATGAGAAAATTGTTAAGAACGTACAGTAAAATAATATTAATGTTTTAGGATAGTGTGCACGTGTACCATCTACGGATAAGAATTATTTGGTTAATAACATCTCAAACGCCAGGTAGAGATTAATGATTTGAGTCTAATATGTACCGTGCATTTCTTACGAAAACATTAGTATTAATTTTGTTTTCAAAACATTTGGTGAGATGAGATCTTATAATGTTGTTACGGTCAAAAATGGAATTAATGATTTGAAAGCTGATTTATCTTTTGAAATAATATAGATGTGGGAACATATGAGGTATATTATCATTTTCTTTGCTTTTAACAGGAATTCGTGACACAACAAAAAGTATTATAACCATACCTTTCAAAAACAAGATAAGATCATCATGCGTGAAAATTGGACAATTCATTGACATTGCTGGGCTGGTATTATTGTTGACGTGAAAAAAGCTACATTTATGAAAAAGACATCGTCTTAGAGAGAGAGAATTACTGCTATTTCTGTGTAATAAAAGTTGTTTTTGCTGAAAAGCATCGGAGATGTCAGCTGTGACGTCAAGAATGAATCGACTTTTCAATGCAACAAGCGTACCGATGAATCTTCAAAAAGGTATTTAATATTAGACATACATTGCTTTTAATGATCAGCAAAATTTTGAAAACCTTTAAATAACCCTTGGTTTTGGTTACGATTTGGTTGACTCCAGCGCGTGCCTCGCCTTCTGTGATCTCGCCCCCAAAATTAGTTTCACTGAAATTTAAGTTCGTTAACGATCACGTTCGTACTTAAAGAGTTAAATAAAATACTTTTTTACACAAATATAGGATTGTAAAATAACCCTATTTCTCACTGGTCTGGCTTTCCGCCAAAGTTACATTTTATATATGGTCTAGATCGCAGATATTATACAGGACATGACATCACGTAAATAAAAAATATTATTAATGGCAAACTGTCGATAAATTGAATAAAGGAGTTAGTTTTTTTGAAGCGTAAATAATCATACAGCTTAAAATTAAATTTGTCAGCTTGTGACAATGGGAATAGTGCAATAATTATCAAAGTATATAAACAAATTTTGTATAATGTCAGTTCAATAACCGTACATTACCGTATTCAGTTCATGGTGAAAAGGGGCCAGCTTTGTGCGGAATTCCGTGCTCTCAATTTGATTTGTTCATATACCCAAAATGTGAGTTTTTGCGAGAAATATGATTCGTTGTTAATTCAATTTTCGAAACGTTTTAGTTCCAGCTTGCCAGTTTTTATTACGTTGTCCCTTGATTCACTCGTTTCCCTATCCATTCTAATGTTGAAAAAAAGAAAAAAAATTGCCGATTTTAAGAAGCCTTACTACGCCGGCTTAATAAAAGGAAGTGGGGAAAGAGTCAGAGATGGCTAGAGACACGTCAGGTTTGGTTGGCAATCTAGAATATCTGAAATTTTTGAATAACTAATAGGTAAAACTTATGAACTTGAAACTTTGTAAGTACATTAATATAATTAAGTGAAAGCCAATGGCGTCATCAAAATTGAGTATGACATCAAGTGGCGCGCCAAATGCAAAAAAACTGTGCAATGCCCAGGGAATAACAGAAAGTATTAATATTAAAATTAGAACGGGGAATGATTTATCCTCCTGGCCTGTGGCGAGTCAAAATCGCCTGGCCTAGATAAGATTAAGTTTTCAGAGTGGTGATGCCAAGAAAAGTCTGTTACGATAGAAATATTTGAGAAAGCTCAATTGAAAATGAATATTATTGTTATGTTATGAGTATGGAAGTTTCAAAAGTGCGATCAATGTGTTAAATGTTTCATTTACTTTTAATAAGACCTTCTTTACATCACATTTTTAGTTTTTGTTAACGTCAAGTGTTCTATTGGTTAGGTTCTTGAGTGTTAGAGTTGATTGAATTATACACAGATGTGAATGGACCTTAGCTGTTTCAAGTGTTGTTTTATGAACAATCGCGTTGGTAAAAAATTACGAAAAATGTGAAAAGTGAACTAGATATTACTTCGTCTAAATACGTACTATCATAAAAGTACAGTTTTGCTTATAAATTGTCTTCTTCCTTTCTCTCGATATTGTATAAAAGACTTGAGAAATTTTGAATGAAATTATTTAGATAGAAGTGGAAAGACATTTTAGGATAACGAATTTTATCTCCTCTCGTTCTTCTTTTGACTAATGTAAATAAATTTTTCAACCTTATTGTATTGGTTTTTTCGTAGTCACATAAGGAAAATATGATAAATGATTAGTTAGATATCGAAAACAAAGAATATATTTATAATATGAGGTCTGTACATTATTATGATGAACAGTAGAAGAATGAAAAAAAAAACCGTTTGCAGACGAAATGATGATATTTCTGTTGATTAACTGAATAAATTTTAGGTTTGGTTGAGTTCACCCAACAATGAAACATAAAAAGAATACTAATTGATTCTCTTTGGAATTAATGAGTGGCCCTTTTTGCTTTTGGCTTCTTTTTGAATTATTTCTAGTAACAATATTATACATTTTACCGTTGTAGTTAGTTAATTAAAACATGTATTCGCAACTTTCATTCCGATGTAAAAGTTTGAACGGTTGAATTCAACCAATGAAAGATGCGGGAAGATAGTGGTGGTGTACCAGTGCCAAAAATCACTGTCGGAAATTGTAAGTTGATTGGTTTGGGATATTGAGATGGCTGGATAATTGTGCTTTTTTTAATACTTCAGTCTAACATTTTTGTAACTGCATATACTTGAAAGTACAAACGGAGAAAATAAGGCTTTCTTTCAATTATAAATTGAATTTGTACGAAAAATACTATTTCTTTCTCACTCTTCAAGTTCGGATAAAACATGAAACACATTTTTAGAGACAATTGGAAAGTCTTCCATTCGTTAAGCAACTCTATAACAGTAGAAATATTTCACGACATGATCCTTTTCCGCCAGATTTTAAATTCTTCTGCCGCTTTTTATTTTGATTCGATGTGAATATTTCACATTTCACAAGCTACTCACAGCACTTTTGCGTGGTTTCATATCGCCATGCGAGCATTATTCATTTCCGCCGTTTTTTTTTTAACCTCCGGGATCATGTCTGCGTGTTTCACATCTCAAAAAAATAGAATTTTGACCAAAACTGTCGTATGTGGCTACTTTTGCAACAGATTTTGCGGAAAAAATATTTCGCGAATCACGATCGTATAGGCTGTTGTTTCAGCTAAATCACGAAAACTTTCGCGAAAGTAGCACATGGTGACCACGGTTCCGGAAATTCCTGAAAAAACAATTTTGTCCTGGAAAGTCCTGGAAATTCCTAAAAAATGCATAAAATTCATAGTTTGTCGTGGAATTTTTATAGAGCTGCAACTATTTTTTTACGTGAACTAAAAAACTAAAAAAAATTCTTGGAAGACATCCCATTTTGGTGTTCTTATTAAGATCTCTTATTTCTAAGCTGTTTACCATCTACTTCAATCTACCTTATAGGCAAATAATTGTCCTGAGATTTTCATTTTTTTCTTCATATGTCCTGGAATCTTGATATTAAATGTCCTGAAAATTTTAAAAAATTGTCCTCAAATGTTCTAGAATTTATGTTTTTAAAATCTGTGGTCACCATGTAGCAATGGAGAATTTCACCTGAAAAAGCGAAAGTTCCTGTTCTTAACCCTATTTTGAATTTTACAACTTTTTGAATTATTGTTTTGGTGATGTAGGATGTCATTCATAGCATAGTTTATGTTGTTTGTCACTTCAATTTTCAGTCAATCAGTACGTATAGTTTGTATGTTGTATGCCGCTAAACACTGAGACATGATAAATCATATTCATGATAAATATATTTTGGGTCGTAATGTCTATAAGTTAATTGATTATGTTGTTGGTTAATAAATTTTGTTAATTTTGTCAGTATGTCATCATATTATGCCATTGTCAGTTTTCGTCAAATTATATAGAAATTGTTTTGTTTCGTCTTTTCGTCGTTTTGGTAACAATCTTTTGCCTTTCATTCGTAGTGAAAACGATTTTTAACACTTCACTGGCTTTCAAACAATTTGATTCTTCTAGGATTTTGTAGATCGTTTACTATAAAAAGTAGGGAGTCAACAGCGAGTCTATTGTACATGAGTTGCTGCTATTATTACTGAAACAACCCCCCCCCTCCCCCCCCCCCCCCACAGCAGGGTTTTGTGTGTGGATGTTCAGAAAGTCTTCCTTTAGTATTATCACAATGAATTTCAAAATACAATTGGATGTCAACCATGTATAGTTTTCACTAAAAATTATGTGGGGTAATATAATGTGATAAAAACATTACAAATAAACATGTACAAATTAAAATAAAACCTAGAGCAGTAGGGGTAGCTTTCAATCTAAATTAGGTAGTTTTAATCAATATGAGCTTAACAATAAAATGAGAAATTCCCTATCAATAATGCAAAGCATTAATTAAGCTTTTGGGAATTTTCATAACATTTACACACATAGTATTATATAAGTCTAAAAATTGTTTAGTACTAATACAAATCAAATGCACGTGTTGATGATGCATGTTTTAAACCATTAACGTATAATCTATTTGCTACCTTAATATATAACCAACAATTTATGGATTGATAGTAGATCATATGAGTTTGTTTACGTTGAGGAATTCATACAAAAAACCAGAACTTACATACCTTTACTGGCTGTCTACCTACCCCATAAGTAAAAAAGCATTCCTCAATTAATATTAACCCTTAGTATTAAAATTAACATTATGACATGCATGCATGTAATTACAAAGCAAGACTTTGGCAATAATAACAGAAAATGATCCAAATTAAGATAGGAAAATCCTAGCAAAAAAAAATCATATTATGGAAGAAAATTCAATATAATCTATATTTGTAATATTGTTCATGTTGTAATGTTTGAAAATAAAGCTCCATTTCACTCTCTTTTCAATAGAGCCTATTTTTGGCGAGTCCGCGTACCGTAATGGTCGAAGAAGCGCCCTCTTTCGAATTAGCGCCCCCCCTTATAGTGGAATTTTTTTGAATAAGTACTCAAATAAGCGCGCCCCCATGCGGTTATTCGGGTATGAAATTAGAACAAAAGGGGGGGGGGCGCTTATTTGAATTCTTATAAGAAGAGAACAACAAGTACTTATTAGAACACAACTACCTTTTTACATTTAATTTCGAACTTTAATATTTTTTCTCTTTTCCAGTAGTTCACTACTCAAAACAGTTATTATCTCTTTGTTTTCTGTCATCTCGCTGTATTAAGCAGGCACCCTAATTCAACCTAAAATAATACAAATTAAATTTTTTAATAAGCGCTTTTACTCGAATAACCTCGAATAACTTTCGAATAAGCGCCCCCTTGAAGATTGAAATTTTTGAATAAGTACCCCGGGCGCTTATTCGATCATTTACGGTATATATAGTATGAGAGTGTACCACTCAGAAAATATTTATGCCAAGGTGAAACTGACTGATATAAGAACAGTGTAATTGCATAGCTATACATACACGGAACTATACGAAAAAACGCAACATGAATAGACAGAACAGGGAATCTTCGCATGATTTATCAGATGTCACAGATAGTGTAGATTTAACAAAGAAATATGAGAGTTAGGAGAGTGTAGAGATAGCAAAAAAATGGTGAGAGTGAGGAGAAGATGTGAATGAATTTGGTCCAATGGTAAATACAAAGATCATACATCATCAGTCAATTATTCATAATAAGTTTTTATTTCATACGTCCTTGGGTCTTGGTATTGCATTTTCCTTCGAATGTGAGATAATTTTATATCGAATGGGGAGGATTGGTCCCAATCTCTTGAAACCTAAAAGATATGTAATTGTATAACTTTAATAATACAAACAATAATATCACATTATCCGTAGTTCGTTTCCGGCGCAGCCCCCAGGAAATTTCTAAAATCAGCAATCTCGCACCCCAAAGTTCTCATCTGAGTGGCCGTTAATCAAGAAAAAAAATTCATCCGAAAGTATGTGATAAGAGAAATCGTTCAGTGGCCTTAGTGAGGCTACACAATATACGGAATAAAATTATTTAAGTCAGGTTTACGCCTCGAGCATAAATGTCACTGGAGGGCGATAAATTAAGCTTCAAATATGAGACACATTTTGGTTATGTAACTAAAGCTGAATCACACTTCCATTGTCTAATACACCTTAATTTCTCGAGGTAAAATAAATATAAATTAAATATGTCTACATGTTATGATCACTGCTACTATATATGGATTGAAAATGACCTTCTCTTATGCACGTTTTCATGATGTATAATTGAAATCATCGTTTCGAAAGAGCAACAGCCATTTTCTCTTAACCAATTCTGTGCCGGAAATTTTCAATATTTTGGTAATCTTTGGAGAGTCTATTTCTTGACCGGGGACCGCATCCTGGTGCATGGGTCGCGGTGCTCCTTGGTCACTACCCATTGTGCATGGGTCGCGGAGCTCCTAGGTGAAATAAAAATTTGAAAATCCCATGACAAATATGTTTGTCATCGGCACTTGAGTGGTAAAAATTCAACTTGTTTACTTTTGTTACGAAAATCATTTTTTATGATCATGTAATTTAACACAACAAATTGCACTCGCCCCTCTTCCTCCTACGTAGAGCTTTTTTGCTTGGACTTTTTAAGTTAAGACATAAATATTATTGATACCTCCAAAGCTATGAATGACATGACCAAACTTCTACTGGATCCATTTACTATTCAACGTAAAAGAAGGAAGAAAACATCATTCTTTCTATGTTTCCATTTGATTCTTGCTCATAGGCAAGTTATTGTACATACGATTCATAGTTTGAACAAGTTCACCAGTTTTTGTGTGATCTAATCAGTGTAAGTAAGAAATGTACAAATTGTATGATGTACAAATGTTTTGGCAGGAGAGAACTCCAAATAGCAAAAAATGCTAATCTAGGGAGTGCCACCTTTGCAATAAGAAATAGATAGCTGTTTTAATCTATAACAACTAATTGATAGTAAATCAATTTCAAAATACTTCATTTTAAATGAATTCCAATCTAGTACAGTGTGAGTGATTTACCTGATTTGTTTACCTGGTTTACCAAGGTGGTTTCGATAGATTCTTTAAAGTGTGTCTATGTCTCGACGGTAGCCGAAAATGGCATTATGACTTTCTGTTTACAAGTTGAACGACATTCTTCATCCGTATTGCCAAGGTCAGCCAGAATTTTTGTTTTAATCAATCAAAATTGTCCTAGCAGGAGTTTCAATGAATTGTCTCAAAAATCCTACCACAAGACGATAAATCCTGCCAGTAGCTAGCCTGAGCTCGCGACTCGAAATTCTGTGCATTTTGCTAAACGATAGTTTGAACCGCGAGTGTAGGCTAGCTGTAAGCCAGTCCAAAGGCCGTATTGTATCTACGATTCGAACCTGACGGCGGCGAGCGAGCTTGTTTGCCGTAACTAAAAATACTAAGTTTGCGCGAATGTTTTTTTGACACAAGCGCACAAGGCGCGAGTATGTAAAACAAATTATCATGAAAATATGAAAATATAATACAACAATAAATGGCAAATTTTCACGTCACGTCACGTCCGGTGACTAGGTTGACATCTTAAACCGTATTGTTTGGTCTTGCCTTCCCTATGCTCTATGGAAAAAGTTTTCGTAGAAATTTCGTTTAATTCTTCGTAGTTTTTCCAATTTTTCTTTATTTTATTATTATTAATATTATTATTATTATTCATATTTATACAGGTTATCTATATTAAAAATATATATACAGCTATATACTGTTTATTATATATACTCGTATCAACGAGAGACTTGTATAACGGAAAAAAACAAAGGAAAAACTATCAAGGAAAACGATCATAGTCTATAGAAGAAAAAGAACGACAAGTCGGCAATCTGAAAATCTGAATTTAGGAATTAAATCAGATCGTCTAGGAATTATAAGATTAACTTTGCATTATTAAAACGAACACTGATCTATGAATCGACTGCTTTTCTTTTCGTATATAAATAATTCCAAGAAAGCCTACTCACAGTTCTAATATTACTTTGTTTATTTCGTTCGTAAACGAATGAAAGAGTTGAAATTTTTAGGAACAAAGCATGGATAGTTATGTGTTATGGGGTTATTTATGGGGAAGAGAAGATGGAACCAACCTTCAGCGTTGATAATGAATTCGGGTGAGTGGGCCCTTTTTCAAAAAAAGAAAGTTGATCTAGGTATACTTTTTGTGTGGTGTGGTATTTTTGAAAACGGAAGAAAAAACCTTTTTCGAAATTTCTTGTGCGAAATTTCCTGTCTTTTTACGGAGATGTTCAATCGCCACATTACAACTAGATCCTTATTAACTAACCTTTTTTCGCAATTTCTTGTGCGAAATTTCCTGTCTTTTTACGGAGATGTTCAATCATTTATGATTTTCGAAACAAGAGAAAAACAACTGTTCGTAGCATTCGTTTTACACCGCTTGTTATAAGGATGCCTCCTTATGCAAAACTCGAGATTTAGTTGAATAATCACGGAAACAAGTGCTTATTAAATATATATATATTGTTGTGGAGCAACAGATCTTGCACTATAATCTGACACTCCAATTTCCGTTAATTAACGTATTTCAGAATATAGCGAACTTTTCATGAATTTGTGGCCAATCGGGCAAGTGCAATGCTCCATGTGTTTAATAATGTCGATTCGTATAAAGAAATTAGTTTTTCAATTTAATGATATAGTCACTCCATTCTGTAAACAAGAACAGTTTATAAGAAATCAACCTACATACGTTTACGTCAGTACTTACTTGTCATCAGTACTGTTGAATCTCAAATCATGGTACTGTATTTCCAATGATATAACAAAACGTTCCCAATAATCCCTTTCAAAAATTATTTTTTGCCGTTACATTGATTTCTTGAGTTTAAAAGTTTGTTAAGTAATGTTCGAGTCTTATTGACTTGTTAAATGGATGTCAAGATTCTCAAAGGGAATTAAAAACAACTCAAGTTACGGGAAGCCCAAATTAATGATTAATGATTAAAGTTTTGTACACATCCTCGTTAGTAAATTCAATCTCAAGTAATTTTCGAATGTAGTAGCCAATCCTAAATTAAAACTTTTGAATAAAGAAGTTAGATAACTAACCAATAGATGAAAGAGCAGCACGTTCGCATAGTGTTTGTTTTAGAACGTAGGCTTTTCTCCAATTCTCTTAATGTTTTTTTTTTCTCGTCATTCTTCTCGCTATATAACGCCGTCATCCTCTATCCAGGGCTTGGAACTGTAATTGGATCTACGACGTGTTTTTCAGATATATTCCACTCTTACTTTATAATCCAAACAAAACTTTTAACTGTTTACACAAGATACATCCTACTGAAAAAATTCTTCATTTTGCATACGGCAAAGTTTTGTTTTGTGATACAAGCTAAATGTCTACTTCAAAGTTAATTCGTACGTTTTTTTTATAATTTTCTTTTGTTATATTCGTCCTTCTTAAAAACTATGTTTATTTTTACAGATTGTACATTGCTGTTGTATAACGGTAATTTTTAAAACTTTTCGAACTCGCTCATTAAGCATCGTTTGTTTGTTTCAGAAAATTTCTGTTCGGTATTTTGTTGTTTATTGCACATGAACAGGAAAATCAGTTGTAGATTGCATACGTCTTGGAATTGAAACAATGTCCATAAAAGCATGAAAGTAAGCATATTAGGGGTAC
Organism: Darlingtonia californica; assembly: GCA_032270445.1. Classification (NCBI taxonomy): domain Eukaryota; kingdom Viridiplantae; phylum Streptophyta; class Magnoliopsida; order Ericales; family Sarraceniaceae; genus Darlingtonia; species Darlingtonia californica. Next base: position 7,242 of record JAUBWS010009782.1, on the reverse strand, counting down.
AGCAATAAAAAGTTGTGCCGATGAAAGATATATCGGTGCAGTTGTCACTATTTTTATATCTCTACGTCAGATATAAAAATGGACAAATGGAAGGGGAATTAGAAACCAAAATTCACGTCAGAAGGAGCATGACGAAAATTGATTTGTTGAAGCAACCAGTATATTCAAGTTTAAAGTCTCTGCTATGTTATTTGCCGCACTGAAGAGATTCATATCTAAACGTAGAAATAAATTGTTGAACTTCATGACTCTCCTTCAGATTTTTTTATATATAACTATCTGGTTTCTTTGCAGCTTTATATTGACATAAAATTAGAAAGGGTCATCAAAGGCCAGAAATTTTGTTATGTGCCCCCCCCCCCTTCTCTCTGAAAAAAAATTTCTGACTTTCTTATCCTCTCCCCCTTTTCTGAAGAAATTTTTACCTACTACCCCTCCCTTTTCTGAAAAAATATTTACCCTATTTCTACTTGCTGACACCTGTCAGAAAACTCGAAATCAGAAAAAATCAAAAACAAGTTTATTTGGCGCAGCTATGATAACCTGGAGCCATGGCTGAGTGGTTAAGGCGCTGGATGCGTAAACCGGTGTCCAGAATTCGACTGCCATGGGATACTTTCGGTAGTGAAATTCGCAAATCACTGTTAATTCTGCATTCTACACTGATACGTTTCCAGGAAGGCAGGATCCTCTTTGATAACAGTTCATGAAGAACTGAAGAGGCTATCCTGAATGAGTAATTAACTAATTCATTCAGAAACGTCATGGCCTGTGAGTAGTAAAATCAGATGCCTAGAACTCACCTGGTTTTAACTAGCTATATATATTGCTTTCAAAAAAAAATTTATTCCCCTTATTAATTAATTACTATTAAAAAAACTATATTTTCTTGAGGTGTTCTTAGAATAAAGCTGAAATGGGGAAACTTGTTGTTTTAGAAAATTTCCTCAGAAAATAATGTTTGAAAGCCTTCAATTTTCTTAAACACATTATCCACATCTTTGAAGATTTATCATCTTGTATGGATTTTGGTGATATAAAAAACATGTATTTGGTAATATGACTGACAGATCATAATTCATCTAATGATATTTTCATGTATATATCTTATCCTTTTAACAAGAAGAAAGGATTGTACTGTTCTCTTATTTCTTCTTAGATGAGTTTTGCAAAGATGAAATTCCTGATCGAAAAAGTTTCTCACGAGTAAGAAAATTATCAAAGCGGCTTTCAGCCACGTTCAAATCGTGTAAGTATCTTTCACATTGTAGGTAAGATTGTATTGTTAAAAAAAATCTTTTATTATTTTTCAGGAAAAATCTTTCTTATTAATTAAAATTACTTATAAGAAATTCATTAAAATCAGGTAATTGTGAGTAGTTTTATTACGAAGAAATTTCTAAACTGAGTTTTTCCGGACAAGATAATGAAATTTTGTCCGAAATTGTTGTAATTGGTATAAACCACTATTTCCACATACAATAAAAGTTTATAAACGTATTTGCCTGCATATCTGTCTCAGTTGTTCAAACACATGTAAAGGGATTCTGTGACGAAAAATTATTTTTTGATATGTTGCAGAGCTATGTTAATGCATGCAAAAAAAGGAGTGATTTTTTTTGGCAAAACAAAGCTCGTTCCATCATAAGCATATTTTTTATGTGATAACTAAAATTGTATTGCTTGTTTATCGTTAGTGGTGCACGAAATATAAAGACAAGTAAAATTAGTTAACTGTGGCAAAATTTGAGCCGAAGTGTGTAATTTTCCGAGTCTCGATTATTCTTAACTTAGTGGTAATTTTTGGCCGAGTAAGATGATAAGATGAGATAAAATATACGCCAAAAATTATACAAAAAAAGTATTATTTTCGCGAAAAGTTTGGCGGATGCTGAAAACTCGAACATTTGCGAAAATATTTCTCCAAGCAAATTGACTGACTATCATTTAGACTATATGACTCCAATCGTCACAAAGGTGGTACGTGACCGGTACTGCGGAGGAGCCACGTTCCTAAAGTCATTTCGATTTTAAATTCCCGAAATGATGGATGTGGTCATCGACTGATGATTTATGACGTTCGATTTACCATCAGTCATTCATTTTACTCGACATCACGCTCTTTTCTCTTCTCCATTTCTAATTCTAATTTGCACATTCCTTCTCACCCTAGCATTCTGATTTCCTCACATTCCACAAAGTTGACATCTTTGTCCTTTCCTAACCTCTTCCGTAGTGCTCTCCTTTCCCATAATATACGTTTTTTTGTTTCATGCCCTGTATCGTCCTGTGTGCCGTCTTGTTATTTGTGCTTGTCTGTGACGTTTGTATTTGTATATGGCTATCTTTCACCTGAGGCCGATATGAGGCTAACACTCTCATACTATATATATAATTATGAAAAATAGAATTTCTGTTTAACCAAATGTTTGTTGAATTACTTAGGACCTGTAAATTTTCGGTATATCTGAAGTTCTTGGCAAGCCAAAGTTGAAGAGACATATATGCTGAGACATATATGCTAGTCGATATAGTAACTGAGATTTATTGTGTACTTTTCTATTCTAGCATTTTCTCTGCGTGAACACGAGATTGAAATTAACGATGATGTAAGTATTCATGATCTTGTTTCCCTTACCTCATTTATCTCATTATCTGCCCAACCAATGGTGGCTTACCTCGTTTACCTCATGTATATGGAAGCAATATGTACGAAAGAAACTTGAAAACCCGCATAAATTGTGTTTAACGTTGTTTAAGCATTCATGTGACGTCATTACTTTATACCAGATGATAATTTTACGTTGAAGTGACGTCTTTACCGCCCGGGAAAATCAAGTACTTTTAGCAGCAGCAATGCCTTTTGTTATATTAATTGGGAGGTGTAATCCTTTATTTTCAAAGGCTCGTTATCGATAAATAAACGGTACTTTATTCTCAGCAACCAGGATGTTCTTTTACCATGATTAACCCTACCTACCTCCCTCCCCCATGTCGGTTTTTTTCTCCACTGCCAGTTAACCGTTTTTACTTTTGGGCTAATATTTGATGACTTTACCTAAAATTATATGCTTCAAACATATTCAATGCACTTGATAAAATTTTTGACCAGTCAAATAACCGGTAGATTTAGGGTCACTGGCATAAAACGACAAATTCGAAATCACATAATTGCTTATAAAAATTGAACAGAAACTCCAAATGACTTGAAATTTGACAAGTAGCCTATTTGAATGGTTTAAAAGAGACGGATATGAAAGTGGCCGTGCTGAACGAAAAATGTTTGCCCCTAAAATTTGCTTTTCTTACAGATTTTTGCTTTTTTTAATTGTATCTTATTTGTAAAGTAATAGGGCAAAACTGTACAAAATTTCAAGTCAAAAGCTTTTTTCTATCAGAAATTGGAGGGTGAAATGTCTCCAAAAAGTACGCGTAAAGATATGAAGAAACCGGCCAACCATTTTTAAGAAAAAATTTCAGCTAAAATTAAAACTTTATGATATTCTTTTTTGTAACCTTCTGGTCAATAATAAAACATTTCAAAATGTTTCCTCAACCTTTTGCAATCATGATTTAAAAAGAAGCCCAATTTTCGCAGAAAAACGACATATTTGTGAAGGTTTTGTGACGTCATTCCAAGATGTTTTGAATATTTTTCTTATGTTTTTTTTGTTTGTCTTACGGTAAGGTATATTAGTGCTAAAATTCGTGTCAAAAGAATTTTCCTATCAGGATTTATGGAGGGGGGGGATTCAAATAGCCCGGGAGAGATTCAAATAGCCCGGGAGAGATATGACTAAATCTCATGTCAAACATTTCATAAGTCGTAAGGTTCTGTCGCAGTTTATAGGAAGTTACTTGCAAAGAAAAAAGATAATTCAGTACAAAGAAGGAAAAATAAATAATTAAAAATTTTTCTAGGTCACGTTAAGGTTAAGTCATAATCCTTGTACCTTAAAAATAAAATTTTACTATCGTATACGCTACACGCTGTCTAAGCTAGATTAGTTTTATACTTCCACACGAGGCTTAAACACTGCGATAAAATGTCCCCTGTATAATGGACAACCTCTTATCTTAAGGCGAAACTAAATCACTATTATTTGTTCTTCATTAAATCTGTTTGCTGGTTTCCATAAAAAAACAGGAATAAACATCATAGGGGCCGTTCTGCTATTTAGTCTTCCTTTCTTGCAAAGTTACACTTGCACCATGAGGTTTGTATGGAAATATCTTTTGATGTGCAGTAAAGAAATTTTTATCAAATTTTAAAACAAAATCAATAAAGTTTTTCATTCATGTCAACTGGTCAACCTGGATTAATCCAATTATTCCAATATTGGTTGGTTGATTGTCACTAAGCGGGCGCTTTTGTCACTCAGAATTTTTGCGGGCCAGAAATTGCCAGGATGAGGGGAGGGGTACTTACACCCCTTAGGGTTTTCATCTTTCCGAGATGATGCAAAATAACGAAATTTTGAGTTTCGAAGAAAATCTTCGTTTATTTTGAAAAACACTTTTGAAAAAATCTTTCTAAGACTGCAGGAAAACATGACAACCGATCTTGTACAATTGCAATGTCTTCTTTTTCTTCGTATTTATTGACGTCATGCGGTGAAAAAAAGCGTTAAAAAAAAAAAATTATTGACGTCGTGCGGTGAAAAAAACTTTTTGAAGTTCATGAATATTTTAAAGAATTACAGGTTTAAAAATTAAAATAGTGGCGAAACTACTTTTGGACATGTCTCGTTCAACCAGTTAACAAATACAATAATAACTACCTACTTGGGGCTTTACTTCAATTATTGCCCTTAGCTTCCGTAAAGAAATACATTACATATTTGAAATAAGCAAAGATTAAAGTTTTTGTATACGAAATTTGAAGTTTGTAGCATATATAGAAAAAAAAGTTCATTTTTTTCTTTTTCATTTTTCTTCTTCATTTTGAAAATTCAATGGTTTATGCTTGTTTCACTCCAAATTTTCTTTCCAACGAGGTCTCATTGACTATCACTGGGTATTATAACTGTTTTCTTCTTTTTGAAAAAGTACCCTTTTTTTTAAGAACAAACTTTATAAGAAAATGAAGCTCAGATTGCTTCGAAAAATAAGAACAAGCTGAGGCTCCGTTCAGCTAGCTTGAAAAAAGAACAAAAGTAAAATACCTTATCGGCCCTTTTTACGCCGGCCCTTATTTAACGTCAGCCCCTTTTACGCCGGCCCTTATTCCGCCACTCCAGAATTTCAGTATAACGCCATTTAGGGCCGTGTCTTACGCCAGTTGAAGAATTACATGGGAAAAAAAGTTAATTTTTCAGAATATTTTCACAGAGAATTCTTAAAATCTGTCAACAACAAAATTTATTACTTCGTTTTACATCACTGAACGTGCATCATTATCAAAGGTCGACAAATTTTTTGATAAAGTTTCGCTTTTTTTCAAACAAACAAACCTTTACATTGTTTGGAAGAAAATCCATGGTTCAAAATTAACGCCACTTTTTTAAAAAATATCCATTATTTTGGTCTTTTTAACGCCGGCTCTTTTTACACCGGCCCTTTTATTGCCGGTGGGCAAAAATTAACGCCATTTAGGGCCTGCGTAGAAAAGGCCAATAAGGTAGTTGTTTATGTAAATTGAGTAAAGATTCAAGTACAATGTTACATGCAGTATAAATAATTTAACGGTTTACAATTTGTCTAAAACACCATAAGCAAGGGAAGTGGCAATTTTTTGTTAGAAAGAATACCATATTATCGCAAAAATGTTGGGATTTTTGTTTATTCTTTAAATATTTTTCTGACTTTAGAATAAGATATGTATAAGAACAATTAATGCTCAAATTGGCTAATAAATATGAAGATTAAAGCTGTGCAAAAATTATCTGGTTCTTATTAATAAAAACAGGGATTTTTTCATTTGTCATTTGTGGATATTGCATTGGACGCTATCCCTCTGGGGAAAAACTTATAGGGTTTCATGAAAGCTCAAAACTCTAGGGCAACCTTGTTTTTCATGTTTTGTTGTTTTTCTTGTTCTTGTTGCTATATTTCGATAGTTTGAGCCTCGAAGAGTGTTGTTTTTGAAGAACAAGGCCTGGTTGAGAAATTACATACCATAGAGGTCAGCTTCTTTTTTTAAACTTTGAGCACACGGGTAGGTTTTTTTTTTTAGGGCCTTGTGGAGAAATCGCTTTTATATTTTTGCGCTTTCATTTTTCAGAATATGGAAAATTAAGAAATATGAATACCGTAACAAAACGTGAAGTGGCCTAAGAAAGACATTGTCTGTAAATGGAAAATAGTTCTTTAAATTAGGCTTTTTGCTTTGATTTCAATCAGTTGGATATCAGTGAAATCAGTAGTTTTTATTGAACAGAAAATAATTGTAGAAGCTTCTCTCACCTTTCTCTTGTATTATTTTATTCTGAGTTTTGTTTGATTTTAAGATAAATGCATATAAAAAAAAAAAATATTCTTACAAATGTCAAGGAAGTTAGTTTTGTATCACTCAATATTGGTTTTTGTTACTTAACACCACTGTTGTGTGGTGATTAGCACTATAGAAGCATTTAAAAACAGTGGAAATTGTTAGGTGATGTGAAGGTTGACACGAGCAATGGTAAAACATGTCGTTATAGACACGGGTTTTTTATAAGCATAACGTCTATAAGCATATGAAGGCTGAGATTTAAGTCTGAATTTTTGGCAATCTCAGAATTCGTAAGGTTTTGAATGGAAGTGAGTATACCAAATAAAAATACTTGGATTCATAAACAATTTAAGCCTACAGTCATTGGGGTATAACAGAAGATAAAGAAAAAAATTGAGCTGAAAGGTGTGCATACTCAAGCCTTAGCTCAAAATTTCATATGTTTATTAGAAAAACGTGTTTTGATACTGATTGCTCTTTATGTTTTAATGTAATGAACTAGACCCAAGCACATGAATGTCTGTGGAACAATCTATCGTAGACGCTTTTCGTTGGTTCCTTCGCTTAATTAGTTAAATTGAACTTACGTATAACCCTTAGAGCGCGAATAACGTATATTCACGTTCAAAATTAGCACAATTAAGACCCCTGCGTCTAATTATCATAGCTCGTGACCACTTGATTTAAAGTCCTTAATTGCTCGGCTCATATGAAAGCTATTTAAATTCTTTCTCAAGTGGTATACTAGACTTTCAAATTTGGAGCAGCCAGTAGTTAAAAATGGCATGGAAATTTGAAAGAATTTGTTA
>JAUBWS010009671.1:0-18080 GCA_032270445.1 Darlingtonia californica | reverse complement strand
GACCCCCTAGACGTCTGATATCCTCAACATAGTGTATACAGTTTTTTTCTGGGAAAGCCCATTCAGTAGGAGTATGAAGACAATGATAACCTTTAATTTTGAAGTCAAAAGTTTTGGGACTGTCTTTGAAAAATCAAATTTCAGAAATACGAATTACAGAAAAATCATGTTCCAGGGAGTTGAACTTGTCAACAATTTTCGCTAAGAAGGCTATATTGAGATAGAATGCAGAAAACGATTTAGGATTGAGAGCTAAATTGTTAAAGTTCTTACATTATATTTACATGATATTTACAACTAACTGGTCGTGTTAAAGTCAATACTACCTGTGTCATCGTCATAAAGGCGAATGACGTTGTTGAGGTCAGAAACTAAATTTCTCACATTCTATTTGAGTCAGGTGTAGAATTAGAGGTAATATTTGTCTTGATCTAGCTTTCGATTTTAGGTAAAAAAGGCAAAGCAATGTTCAAAAAAGTTTGGGCAAGTCCATTTGCTATACGGTATGAGGTATAAAATTTATGTGAAGAAAGGCCTGAAAGGTTTTGGAAATGGATCTACGATTCACATGTGTCACAAAATATTGATTTACCGTTAAGGTCATCAACTAGCTTAACGCACACATTACAAATATACATAAAATGTAGTTGAAAACCATCAAACTTATAAAACTGTTTTCTCTGAAAAACCAATCAGTCTTACTAAATCGAAAAAATAAAAGTTACAAAACTTACCGATTTTTATAATTTCCACAATAAAGCTAGCTGCAGCAAGTAACAAATTCAGCTCAAAATGAACACACACGGAAGTTACACAGCTTTATGCACCATTATGTTAAGAAAGAGTTTTCCAATTACGTAAGACCACCAAACCTCACGAAATAAGAAATAAACAAAAGAATTTTAGCGGGAAGCGAAAAAAAAGATAAACTAATAATTTCTATTGTTACTGTCGTCTAAGTCGTTTCTGTAAAATCCCGGAAATAACTGGTAGAGCCTGTCGAGACAGGTTTTTTTTTGTAGTTTTCGTCAGTTTTTTTTTAATTTAAAGAAAAAAGCCTCATTTGGGAATTTATAACTGTACAGGAGGGAATTCCGTTCCAGTTGCCTACATTTGAAGCCCAGTTTTGGACGTCTATTGGGCACCCAAGAGCATCGTTTGTAATATTTGATTATAATTCAGCAAGCAGTCAAGATAAGCCGTTATAGTATATCGATGAGCTTATAACTTCAAAATTATTTTCCCTAAAAAGGTTGCCATTCAAAAGCAAAAAGCATAAGAGCGTAACTTATTATCTAATTAGAGCTTGAAGGTTTAAAGGTTTCTAACACAATACCTCTATACAGGTTATAAAGTATTTTGAATACAACCATACAGGTAGACAAGAGGTAGACAAGAAAATACCACATAAATCTAATCCACATTTCAGTGACAAAAAAAACGGGTCTCGTTTGCTGTTATTCACAAAAACTAATCCACGAAAAACATATATCAGCTTTCAGCAAACAAAAAATAAACGATAATTCTATAATTGATCTAAAAATTGGTATTATTGAAGAAGCAATTAACAATGAAATTTTTACAAAAACTATAGTTGGTAGTTCATAAAAAATATTCGAAAATGTTTTATAACTTCAAATGTGTAATTAACTGGTTGCATATGTATCTTTTAAACGTCCATTTCAGGTTGCACAATATTTTCGTAGTTACCAGTGGTGACTGCTTTGATCACGCATACACTTCAGAATTCAAGCTAAAACGGTAAAAAATGGTAATTAGATTATATGAAAAATGAGAAACAAGAAAAAACTTAACTTGAGTTACAATCTATAAATCATTCCCATTTTTAAAACTTAAAATATAGCTTCGCACTTTTTTCAGGTACTATCAAAATCCTAAAACCAAAATTTATCATGAACTGTATAAATCGATCAAATTTTAAAGATTAGAAATAAAGAGTTAAAGATTAGCCCTGCACACGTTGCTTTTTTACAAGAACACAAAACTTTGAGTAAGCCATTAAACATTTTTAATTTTTTGGATTAACAAGTGTTCTTAAATTTTTCTAAATTATGGTGAAAACCAGGCTGAAGTCCTTAATTTTATAAATTTTCTTTCAGAAATAGCCTTTCGAAGCATACAAATGTTGTCATAGCACGTTCTAGTTTGTTCTTATGGAAACAGTGAAATTTGATTTTTCTAGAAAACGAGGCATTTGAGCTCAACAAACTAAACTAGCTTACTATACTGTTCTTGCTTGATTTCTTTCTTGAAAGTCTATTCTTTAATCTTGTTGTTAGAAATTATCTTTGTTTAATCATCATCATAGTAATCATATTGATAATACAGTCCAATCTACAATTCAGGCTCTTCATTGTTGGAATATTTGGCTCGTCTGTATCTTATTATTGAAGGTAAAAATTTGGACACAGACTTTTAGCTATTTACTTTAAGTACCCCAAATTGAAATAGTGTTAATCTTTTGTTTTACACACTGCACTTTCTACAGTACCCTAAAATTGATTGAAAAAGATTTTAAACCCTTCAGCCTAGCTATTATATTAAGTCTATCATAATAATATCTGTAATTTCTTGATGCCTGATCTTAACTTTTTATTGAATGAATTCAGTTTGAATTCAATTCAATACAGGACAATGTAAACAAACAGAATAAAATAAATTTCTTTCATCTTGGGCATTGGAAGGTTGTACTCTTTTGATTTAACCTTTTTAACTCATTGAAACCCTCTGCATTTATCTATACACTTCTATATCATTAATTTTGAAGATTTTCGTAAAAGGAAAAAAGTATGTATGTCACACTCATGTCAAGTTATGCCATTGTGCATTTCAAATGCAACACAAAAGTTGCTGTGAAAAAAGAAAAAAATAGAAAAAGGCTTATTGATGGACCCAGTGAGAAGAGGTCAATGTTGAAAATTTCATGGGGATGTATCTGTCAAACATGGTACAGCCTCAAAGTCTAGATTAAAACAATTTTAACATAAAAAGTTGTGTTTTTTCTCTTAAAGCGTTCATATTTGTGATGTTTGTGATGTTTGTTTCCACGGAGAAGATATATGTGAAATCAGGACAAAAAGAGACAAGAGGTTCTGATAAAGTAGGCTGCACATTTTACGGATATGAAGAAACAAGAAATGATTAATTTTCGGAGAAATTAGTTTTTTTACTCCATATCTGTTTACCTACCTACGAAAAGTTTGAATATATAATAGATATGTAATAATTATCGCATGGGAATGCAATATGAGATATATATTTTGAGTTCCGACATTTTCCCGTACCTTAAGATTATTAATTAATGTTGTATTAAATTGTGCTGTATTAATTTTTGCGGGACTTATTTTTGCGATGTTGGCCTAAAATTGCAAAAATAAATTCTGTAAATTTTTGTCCAGGGCACAAATTGCAAAAATAAAGCCCGCAAAATAATCAAAAATGGTGAATCGCCCAAATTTTTCACGGTTTGCAAAGAAACTCCTAATATCTGTTGTCGATTTAGTTTCTACTTTTTTTTTCTTTGGTGACGGTTGTTTATGGATGTTTTCATTGTTCTTTTTTCCGCTGCTATCACTGTCCTCAATGAAAAAAGCCATTATACTTGTTTGCTCATGTTGGTAATACAAAGTATCAACGAATGATTCGTAAAATCGCACCATTTCTTTATTTTTGACAGTTGAAGGCTTATGAATTTCGACGCGGCAGGGTATTTCTAGCCCTCCTTGAACAAGCGGTGATCTGTAATAATTTGTCGATGTGCTAGATGATCTTTAAAATTAATATAGTGTAAAAGAAAACGTATGAAGCACATAAGTGATGTCTATATTTTGTTATTCCTGACTTAAGTTTCTCCTGAAAACCTTCACAAAATACGTTTAAAATGTTTGTTTGATATAAGATTCGCAAAAATAAATACCGCAAAACTTTTGCTTGAAGAGTCAGGATTATTACGAATTCTCTTGCCTTGGCAGCCCAGCGGACTCGAACCCGGAATTGTTTGATCTGCACGACGAGCTCCCTTAACGTGGTGTCCTGTAAACATATATGCAATTATCATTGCTCTCCATGTTTGAAAGATATAAGTTCGAGCTGCAGCAGAGTTCCTTCAGTGTCCAATACTGACTCTGTATCCCGCTGAGGAAGGCCTGTAATAGGTCAAAATACCGAAGTTGTTAGGACTCTCACAAATTTTTTTGCCGATGACGTGACTCAGTGGATTAGAGCCCGTGGTGCAAATGCAACGATTCCGAGAGCGAGACTGCTGGGTTGCCGAGGCAATAGGATTCGCGAAAGTCTTGACAGTCCATAATGGTATCCTGTACATATGTACCAGTCATAACTATGACGTCGTCAATACGGTTACCATTTTGATGAAATTTGGCTTTGTCTAACTTCAGTCCAAGTTTGAATGTGTTATCAATATTAGATACTTATTGACAATTAAACTTCCAAATAAATTTAATAATCACAAAGTTTCAAGTTCATAGCTTTTACAGGAAAAATGATATTTATTTGCCATTCTTTTCTGTTCTATTACTTTATATGCTTTATTTACATTAGAACATCAGAAAATGTAGAACAGTAAAAAGTCAAATATATAGGAAAATAAAATATATAGGACAGTGGATTAAATTCTAACATTTTTAGGTTTTTCTAACTACTTTCTTTTACTTACTACTAAATTATTGTTATTATATTTATTTCTTATGTTTTAAATGAAACTTATCTTTATAATATATTATCTATCTATTTGTTTATATACTAAGAGCAGGTCCCTAATTATTTCTTTATCAATAATATATAACAATAATAGTAATTATGATTATTTCTGACAACTGACGAGGTCAACCTGTGTCAATATGTTTTTAATAATAACAATAATAAAAAAATACGAAAAGCAGATAACATAGATTAATGAATTATATAGAACAGTAAAGCGTGCAGAACATTAGAACATATCTAGATCATTAGAACACGGGCGATATTGTAGGATAGCGTGCTGTTATCATCTTCATAATAAAAGGTTTCTAATACATACCAGATTAGATATTTGGTTCCGATTGTCGGGTCTTAGGTTTAATTTGAGTTCCAGATCCCTGGTCTCGATTTTTAGAATACCCTACATTAAGACACTATTTTGATCTTGACAGCTAAGTCAAAATAAACTGAAGAATTTAGAAAATATGTTTACCCTTTTTCACATGGCGTGTGATAATTTTACCCAACCTCTTCAGTATCTCTTGATAACTAAAGTTTAGTTTCGAAGATTTCCTGAAAATTTGGATTAATTTTGACGCTTACACAAGAAATTATGGAATTTTGTCAGAGTGCAGTAAAATTACCCAAGTACAGCACAATTTAATACATTCACTCCATGAATCCATCAAAAAGTCCATGAAAAACAGAGTTAACAGACATAAATTCAAAATATCCCCACAAACTTTGTTATAGGTTTTATACAAAAAAATTATCCAGGATTGATGTTTTCATACAAAAATTGGCGAAAGGCAGGATAAGTAATTGTTTTAAAGAGACCACAGTAATGCATTTCCCTATTCAGAAAGAAGACTTTTTTCAGAAAAGTTCATTTATCATTCATGGCAAAAATTGTTTGATTCTGGTTTCAAAGCATCCTTTATAACTTTCAGTTAAACAAACAGATTTAGATTAGTGAGCGAGTCGGTTTTTAGCAGTTAACCATCTCAGTTCTGAGTATATATCGGGAATTACGGAAAATGTGAAAGACGAGAAATACCATCACTTTTTTTTCACGAAGGGTCAATTCAAAATCAAGCGATACCTACGCCGTATATAGCGGAAAAAACTTGACTAGTTAATTAATCGAAAACAAATTAAGAACAATCCAGCTTATTTCAATTGGGACCACATTATCTATTGATTTGTTTTCTTCCTCTTTGGCCCATTCAATGCAAAAAATGTTACTCGAAACCGTATACTGACAAAAACAAATCATTCATGCATCAGATAAACTATGCCAAAAGAAAGAATTTCTTGAAAAGTGCTTGACACTATATGGGTTAAAAATATTTGCATCACGAACAAAACATAACTAATTTCAAAACATGAATCTATTCCAAACGTGATAATAACAAAAACGCATTCAAAAGTAAGGTTGCTTTAAAAACATCTATTGTCGGTAAAATTACAATCTGTGAACATTTGCAATGTGTGTAAATCACTAAATTTTGTACGCCTTATTAAGCTTATTACCGTTGTTTACCGATAAGTAATTAAAGAAACAAGTAAAAAAGAATAGGTCTACAAAACGTGCTTTCTACTTATCATATCAAATTATTATATTCAAGTGTCTATGAAGCAGCATTAACCAATAAAGTATTAAATACATCAGAATCGTCACTTTAGACACTAATTGAGTTGGGGATGACACTTGGTGACAACCATGGATAGGGGAATCTTCGTTTTCTATTCTTCCTTTCATTATCTGTTTTGATCTGGCCCAAAGTTTTGATGAAGCTGTAGTGAAAAGAAACCAACAAATTATTATCTCTCACCATCAGAAAAATAGCATTTTTATAGCTAGGATACAGATCTGCAACATTATGAATGTGATGGGAACTACAAAAGGGAGAGATTTTGGAAGATTTTTTGCTAATGAGATATCACATAGCAAATTGTTTATGTAACTGAAGAAATTCCACAGAGTGTGTAAAGTAAGGATCGGTTAATCAAAGTGATCTATGGAAATTCAAAATCTTAACCTTATTAAACGCGGGAATAAAGTACATTTTGGAAAAATGATAAGGTAGAGTTGCACCCACAGCCCCATCTTTGACAAAAAGCGTTGTTTTCTGGTCCAAGACTCTGGAAATGGTTATCTTTTGCAATATACCTTGAGGAATCCTCACGCGTTTTATCTACGATAAAACGTTTTACATAGTTTGTAGATTTGATTTATCCGATGGAAAATTAACCATATGGAAGTTGCATCTACATTTTCAATTTGCATAGGAATTCAATTTTGTCAAATGCATAATATAAAACCTCTTAAAAATGTTTTTGTATGATACTTACGTTTTGTATGGTTTCTCACAAAATGGTTTGTATTGATATTGAACTTCATAATTTCCAATCTTGTTGGTTCCTTGTAAAGCTAAATTTCGTCCAAGTTCTAATGTGGCTAACATGATTTTCGGATCAAAAAGATGGTAGAGTTGTTCTTCTGAAATGTGATGCTAAAGAAATTGGATAAACTATATCCTCGCATTCAATGAAGCTGTCGAAGCGATAGTATGTAAGTACTGGGTGTCTCAAAAAGCTTTCAACCATTCTACAACATTCACATAACAGCCTTTGAAGTGATGATATGCATTAAAAAGAACTAAAGTAGGGAAGTAAAATGCAAAGATGTTGTGTTCAGTAGACAATTTTTGAATGTTCGAGAAAATTTCATATTGAATTGTGTAAAACATTGCTTTAACTTGAAAATTCAAGGCACTGACTTAAATTAAAATTTGCATAACGTTTTTTTGAGTCACACTGTATTAGGAGTATAACAATTAAAGGTTAAAATCAATGGTTCTTGTTTCGCTTTTATTTATGGTAATTAAATATTTGGCTGTTTTAAAGCTGTTTTCAACGGGTGACATTTTTTTAGACAACCTGTAAAATAGCTTTATTTCAAAATGAAAATAGGATGTTTCTCTTCATACCGTGTTTGTTGGTGGGACACCATCCAAACGGAATGGCATGTTTGGTGGATAACCACATTCATCATATTGGTTGAAATTTACAGCAGCATGAACATTTGTTAATATGAACACAATACTCGTCAAGGTCCTTGACACATCCTCGAGCGTCACAAATTGACCATCTTTTCCGTTTTTACCGTTTCCCCATATACCCTATGGTAATAATGAGACCGAACGTTAACATTTTAAGACTTTCATTTTAAATTCATCTAACTAGGTAATGAATATTACTTAATGATGAAGCCAGTAGTGGATCCAGTGCACAAGCCGGAGGAGAGAAAAAAGTTTTTAAAATGTTATGATAAACTACAGTGTGCCCAAAAACATTATATCCGTTTTTTAATCAGCTATAACGTTTTTCAATCTTGTCAAATCTTAACAAATTTATACCATTCGATATCATTTTATTTAAGCTTTTCAATGATATAAAATTCAAAATTTTAGTCCAATATTTTGGAAGTTAATTAATACGTTCCCTTTCCGTCACGGTAGTTAATTGTTAATAGTGGTTAATAATTTTTTGCCCGCGGGCAAAATTTGTTTTAATAAGTCCAAAGATACTTATGTTATGAACTTAAAAACTTATTAGACACCTTTCCTGAAAAATTGAAGTAATTATCTCAAACACATCATTAATTATGCATAATTATGTAAGACAAGGTGTCAATTTACAACCTTATCCAATACGAAATGGTCCAAACTTCAACTACTAATAACTTTTGATAGGATAAGGATATTAATTTGGAACTTTCACATATTTTTTAATTCATTAAAATTATGCAGAATGTAAAACACTTTTTGATGACGTCATAATTTCAAAATGGCGGTGGGGCCAATTTGTGGCGGATTTGGCGCCTCGTAGTGCACAAGGACTTGATTTTTATGAAAATCTGATAAAATGTTTAAGAAAGGTCTTTCTTTTGACTTTCAGAAAATCAAAACAGAATAAAAAAATAACAGTTAGTTTAGAAAATATAGCTCTGTAAAGAAAGGTACCTTTATTAAAAAATTGACATTTGTGATGACGTCATCAGGTAACCATGGCAACCATTGTTTATTTAGCATGATTTTTTGTACAATAGGGTTAAAGCTTAGATTTTGAAAGTCTTGAATTAAATACTATGTAAAGATATGAAAATTGCTAATGTCTTAGTCACCTACAACAATTTATAGCTGGACAAAGACACGGGACGAATGTTTTGGAACCCACTGTATTTCGATGCAATGATCTTTCAATCCTACCTATGCGGCTTGTGCGGCATAATTCTGAACCCACTATTGAAAGTTTAGTTAAGAATATAAACAATATCATCCTCCTAACCTCGTTCCAAGGGCTTCTTTCTCCCTTTATTATATGTTGATGGTGTGAGAGAAGGGAGCCTTGGAAACGGTTGACGACAATTTGCTCAAATTCAGCAAATTTTAATTTATGAAATATGCATGGCTATCGAAATCGTTTAAAACATAGTTACGCACAAATTTTTCCTTTTGTTGTGTAATTATTTTAACTGTTTTCGATGACCACTTGCATATTGAATTAAAGGTTGGTCAATTTGAAATTTTCATCAGCTGTTTCCAGGGCCTTCTTCTCCCACGCCATAAATATATCAAAAAGCGGGAAAGAGGGGAATAATGTTGTCATCCAGTCAGGTTTTAGTGCTTTTGAAAAAATTAAAAAGAAGTATATGGTCTGAGTCGGTCATAAAATCAAATTGACCCTTAAAACGCACTCAACTTTTTGAAAATGGTCAAAATTTCCAGAGATGTTTTTAACATTTCTCAAATTTTGAATTTAAATTTCAGAATACTGGAAAAAGAGGAACTAGTTAACTTTGGTATGGAAAGAAAGCTTTTTTTTACCAGAATTTCAGAAAATATATTTATGAGCGGATCAAAGGCACAAAGGTATTTTGGTCAAATCTGAAGGTATATATACGTTATCCGCACTTTAAGGGTTAACCCTTTCGCAGAGAAGGGCGCTCTTTTTATTTTATTGACAAATTTGATGGGCCAGTACCAAAAGTTGAAAATGTTCATGAAAAATCTGTTCTGCTCATATCATAGAATAACTAAATAAGAGTTGATATGCAAATTTTCAGATTGTAGTTCAAAGCGGTCAGCCCTGTATTTTGGCCAGTGGAAACTCATTTTATCGCACTTCTGTCATGTTTGACGGTTACCATGGCAACATTTTTGAAATTTTTTTTTCTTAAATTTTTAGTTAGGATCTGAACTTTATAAATATATAAAAATATTTCTTAAAATAAGCTCATACAATGAAACAAGTTTTTTAAGGGGGGTTCCACCTTAAAAAGGGCGCCATAAGGGCGAATGTAAAAAAAAAGAAGATGAAAATTTGACTTTAGAAGGTGAGTTACTACCCCAAAACTATGTCATATGTCTTCAAAAGCATGACAAATATTTAGCCACATGTATTTGTGATAAAAAGAAAAAACGATATTGGAAAAATCTCTACTATTTCGCTCACAATCGGATTTAAAAACATATCTGAAAAATTCGAATTTTTAGAAGCAATTTTACCTTGCTTTACCATGGCCCTTTGACTCAAGAAATGTTTAGAATAAATCCAGCAAATGATACATATTATGAAAGCCAAATAAAAATGGATTCTAAAAATTTCAAAAACTAATATTTTCCGTTATTGTGGTAATTTAAAAATCCATAAAGGCGGACGTAAAACAAAAAAGGTGAAATTTTCACTTTAGAGGTGAATTACAACCTCAAAACTATATCATATGTTTTCAAAAGCATGATTAATATTTAGCCACATATATTTGTGATAAAAAGACAAAAAATATAAGAACAACGTCCACTACTTGGTTCTTGAGGAGATTTTGAGTTTCAATAAGTTTTTGAAAAATAAACTAAACACCTTGAAACTTTGTGAATTTTCATCAAATTATATATAGTCATATTTTGAAACCATATTACAAAAGCCTTGATAAATTCTCATAATGATCATAATGATTAAATGTCCATAGGTTTCTGACTATTCGAGGTACGATCTTCAAACTTGGAATATAGATAACTTAAATATAGATAATAAAAAAGGAACTCTAATAACTCTATGGCTTATAGGATTGAAGAAAAGAGAGAGAGTGTTTTGGGATAAACATTATTAGTTTATGAATAAAAGAAAACACAATGACGATGTCGAGTGTATTATTATGTTAATAACAAAAATTTATACTTACTTTCATCCCGTTGACGTTATCTGATAAAAGTGCTCTGAAATTTTGTATCTCAACATCATTCTGCATCTTCTCATCTTTACCACCTATATGTGAAAGTAAAGAAAATATTTTACATGCAAATCAAAATACAGACTAAAATATTATTCCATTCGAGAAAAAGTGCAAAAGATAGCCTGCTTAATGTACATATCTTCGGC
Source organism: Darlingtonia californica (assembly GCA_032270445.1). Taxonomy (NCBI): domain Eukaryota; kingdom Viridiplantae; phylum Streptophyta; class Magnoliopsida; order Ericales; family Sarraceniaceae; genus Darlingtonia; species Darlingtonia californica. The sequence continues at coordinate 6,917 of JAUBWS010009671.1, read as the reverse complement.
CGTGCTCTTGCTAAAGTCTTGTACATCCAATCAAATTTTAAAAAGGGACGGTCTTGATTCCCTGATATGGTGTGTAAGAAAAGTTGTTAAAAGGCTATTACTAAAACACGTTTATTTCTCTTGTCAGCCCGATTTTTTAAATATAATTTACACAGTCGATATATTTATATACAAGTGATATTCGATTATTGTGGATCAATATTATCAATGATGAAAGCGCAGCCCCTACCAACCCTATTTAGCGCGGGGTATTCAAGCGCGTACCCAGAGGGTAGGCAAAAATACAGGAGGAGTGTAAAAAGTAATCAAAAAGTCAATATCTTTTGTCATCAAGTAATAGATAATGACAATTAAATTACTTTTTGCTCTCTTCCTGTAATTTTGCCTACCCTCTGGGTACGCGCTTGGTATTTGGGGCTCTGAAAGGGTGGGGGAGGGGAACTTTGAGCCCCCCTCCATAACTTTTGATAAAGGGATGCTATGATGATGAAACTTGGCACGTATGTTCTACGTCATATAAGGAAAAAAATTACGTCATCAATTTCTTGATTATTTTTGATGACATCATAAATGTTTTACCAAAATTTGAAATCTCGTTTATTGATGTTATCCTCATTCTACTCTAAAAATATGTTTGATTGATATCAATATATCGATTATTTGTTTAATTTTAAAATAAAGAGGACCCCCCCCCCCCCCCTCCCCCACCCCGAACAGGGTTAAACAGGAATATACTTTCTCTGGATCAGTAATGAATGCGATTTATTAAAAATTTGAACACTGACCGTAAATTGTATTAATAGATGCTTGGATATAGGTGTGGATAGCTTCAAAAATTGGTTTAGAATCCTCATAGTAATAATAATTCGGAAGATTCTCAACCTACAATAAAGAAGTAAACCAAAATCAAGAGCAGGTATCGAAAAAGGATACATAACATTTAAAACACAATCTAAAAATGTTTTCGTGTGTTCATAACCACTTTTGTGCCGGGAATTCTCAATGTTTTCGAAATTATTAGACCTAGTTTATTTTCTAACCAGGAACAACTCTTTGGCGCATTAGTCAGGGTTTGAGGACTGTAAAGATTTTAAAATTATATGATGAGTACGTTTGTCATCGGCACTTTAAGTGACCTAAGAGGTCTCTCAATGTGAAAATTATTAAACAACAATAAAACAATAATCTAATCCAAATGAATCATAACGACGATCTATCAGTTATTCATTCATTGATCATTTTAGATCATTGTTGGTTTAAATTTTTAGTTTCCAGATGTGTATCTAAAAATAATTTTAACGCTCATTTACGATTGTAGATGTACCAAGTTACTGAAAGCTTCCAGACCTATTTTGGAGATATTTGACCTGGCCTTACCCCTCTGTTAGCAATGTCTTTATATAACCATCCTTTCTCTGTAAAATCCCAGTCCTTGTACCTTAAAGGAGTTAAACATCAATTTATCAGTATCAAGTGAATTTTTTTACAACAAAATCACAAAAGAAATATCATAATACACAGATGGTGTCATCTTTAACAATTTATTTTGCTGATCTAAATGTTCAACATTTTTGTTAGTTTATGGACAGTTTGTTAGTGAAAGTATTATGAATAAGAATAAGTGAACTTTACTGCACTAAAGATGAAGGATCTCCTATATCCTTACAGGCGTAATGTAAAAATGACAAGCAAAATTACCAGAGTAGAGCTAGAAGTAATTCAAATGTCATTATCTCTTACCTGATTACAAAAATTTATTGCTTTTTAATGATATTTCACACTGCTCCATTAATTTTTTATCAGTACTTCCAGATCAGAGCCTGTCCATCTACATATTATGTTATATCCTAGTGATTTCATTCCCAAGGGATCTCTTATAATTAATTTCTGGATTTTGTATTTATGATCAAACATGTCAATTTGCACCGAAGATTGTCGTTATCCTTGTATAGGTTCCATGAGTTTAGTATATCGCCAGGATTATTGCCAGTCCCAAGCCCGGACCAAAACAGAGGAAACCAGAGAGACTTAGTCAACTTTCATTGCAACATCATCCTTTTTTGGGATATTTTCTGTGAGTTGACATGAATGATCTTTAAACATTTATTTCTGGGTTATATGATAAAGAGCTTACATGGACTAAAAAATATGATTCTTTTTATAATGATACTTACTTTTTTCTCATCAAACTGTCACAATTTTCATTTCCCAATTGGAAGATGGTATTGAAAGCTCCATCTTTGCTGACCAAGAGTGGAACACCGATTCTAGAGAATGTAGATTAATATTATCAGTTCATTTATTTATTTACGGTTATTTATCTAGGATAGCCTCTTCAGTTCTCTTCAAAATGGTATCAATGAGGGTCATGCCTTCCAAAAATCTCATACAGGAAACCTTGTGGAATCAATGTTGAGGTACTTTTCACCACCAAAAGCCTCGTACTTGCGTTGAATCGAACACAAAAACAACTTCAATGTCTTAACCACTCAGCCACAGATCCACAAGTTAATGGAATACAACTAACTGATCTCCTAGCGTTTTTTTAAGAATTCCATTGCTAGAACCAAAGACAGTTAGAGTATTACTATTGAGCTAAAAGCCCTTTTGTTGAAATATATCAATAAATGTGTACAAGATACGTACGTGTTAATGTTTAAAAGGTAAATGAAATGTGGTAACATCAGTTTGTAAACTGGATGCGACGGTGACACTGTATTGTGAAAACATGTGATGAAATCTCCAGCTACCAAATGGGTTTGCACTAAAAAAGGTTTTTTAATTTTTAAACAAATTGCAAATTTGCTGCTTAGAAACTCAAACCATCATTTTGAGTAAATTCATACGCCAGAATTGTAATAAAGGCTATGTCACGGTGCGGAATTTTGTTGACGCGTGAATAATGTGAATTCAATCTGGTCGGCCTTACAAATTTCAACAGTCTCGATCAAAATGTGTCTCTAAGATCAAACTTCTTTAAGGATACAAAAATCTACTATAATGGGAAACTAGGAAATTTGCTATCAAAACAAGTTGGAAGAGCACACTTGTAATTAATACCATAGGAACGTTGTCAAAATTTTACTAAAAAAATAATCCCTCAGTGTTTTAACAGTGTTGCACTCTTTCAAAATTTTCAAAGCCGGATAGTTTAAAGATTTAATACTTACATAAATGACTGACAGGCTCTTGATAATTTGAATCTGCTACACCAAACCATAATTTGGCGTGTAACCATACTCTTTCATCGTGGATGGGTGGAGGATAAAAAACCTGAAATGGAAAATGTATTTCAACTAAATGTACTATAATGTACAATAAATGAAATAGTATATTGGTACTAGCTGGGACTAGTGTCGAACGTTTGAACAAAAGATTTTTGAGGAGAATGTTTCAAGTTTAACTTACGGGATTTGTTGAGGATGGTTTTTGATAAAGTTGAATTGCAATTGGAATCAAAGTGTCATCCATTCTTGAGTAAAACAAAGCGAATGGACAAACCATAGGCTATAAAAAAGAAAATGAAGTTTGAATTTCAAGTAATTAAAAAAGTTTAATTTTGAGCAAAATAAAGAAATGTTTTTACCATTCCTGTTTCTTTGACGGTGTATTCTTCAAGATCTTGATAGTCAATATAAAATAGACGATCTTCACTCAATGCTTGATCAAAAGACTTTCCTTCAAAGAACATTTTGGCTACAAGCTCTTTATCAACAGCAAAGCTAAAAAGTAGATTAAAAGGTTATGTTTGAAATATGCTGATGTTTTAAGTTGTTCTCAACATAATGGGCGTTAGCCCGCTCTCCATTCATTCTTTATTCACTTTCTAAGTCCACGCTGAATTAAACAGAATTAATCATTACAGTACTTAATAAAAATGCAAGATATGTATATATGCTATGACTGGGTGATTTCACAGGACAACCGGTATTGGTTTATTTTTACATGCTCGATTCGTATCATCCTCAAGAAATTACCACGAAGTATCAACACGACTAATAAGCGCAACAATTCAATAGAACTGCCAAACTGTGGACTGGTGTGAGAGTCAAACTCATAACCATTGGACTATCTAGATTGCTGCTCTACCAATATTTGACACAGTGTTGGGTTTTGAATCGTATCACTCCAGTATCCAAAGTAACAAGGGAGAGAGTGTTACAGGACACTTGTGTGTTTTGATAGAAAATTGTCGTATCATGCTCAGGGACTTGCAATTCAAACTGCAGGGAGTCTGAATAAAATTAGTTTAAAATGTTACCAAAACGTTTAAAATTGATTTTGTTGTTTTGATAAAATTGTTGTCTCGATTTGTAATTTCACATGTTAATAATTCATTGGCTGCATTGTGTGAAACTTCCCAATTTTTAAAACATGTCAGCAATTTTCTTCTTACCCAGCTGGAAGTCCGTTGAATTTCTTACAACCTCGAATCAAAGTTGGATTTGGTCCGGCGACTCTTAGATTTGCGAATTTTTCATCTGTTCTCCAGGCCATTGCACCCTAAAACAAATATATTTACTCGCAGCATACTTTCTAAGGCACAGTGTAAGCAGCAAGTGTTAGTAGGAAAAATCATTATCAGGTTTTTTTCTTTTCTAAATCCGGGCGCATCGTTTTAAACATAAATTACAATAGCAACTAATGCCAAAGCTTTTGATTACATATAAAACTTTTAAATTTGTTAGATCTATCCCACCAAACATCTTAAATTCATATAAAAACCGAAAAATACCCAAAAGTAAAGTGGTACTTTCGGAATTTGAAATACTCAGGCGAGTTTGGACGGCACGTCCAAAAGTATTTTAAGTTAGGCATAATGTTTCATCATGATGGCACAACCGAGACGATAATCAATGAAGAATTACCTTTCTTTTAAACTATATATCGCATGTGATGGATATAAGTGGATTTGGTGGGAAATAGATACGGTAACTTTTAGACATGCCACAGTTCGCCTGAGTAAGAACTGAAAAACCATTTCCGTTCAAAAGTGTTAGTCATTTCGTAAGGCACGCTTTTTTGGGAATTTTGAAGAAAAAGCATACGTCAACAAATTTCTGATGATGTCATAAATATTCCACCTTAGTTGTTCATTTCATCATGGAAATATTATGTTCTAAGTTCCATGTCTACAGGTCTTCTCTATCAAGAATTATGTGAGGGGGTGGAATCCAGACGCATGCTATCAAAATCAGAAAAAAACGACAGTGGAGGAGGTTATTTCTGTTGAAGTGACACGCAAATTGTGTGTCACTCATTCAACAAAAGTACACCTCTTCAAGGACGATTTTGAAGTTTTTGCCGGTTGGAGTAATATTCATTCACAAAGTCAATGCATACACACCATCTCAACAGAACGTTTGGGATAAACTTGTTTATTTCTAGGTTTTATGTATCGCATATGTGAATTTTTTCTAGTTAAAAATGAAACTCTAACTATATCAAAAAAAACTGTAAAGTTTACCTTAGGTACTTTAAACGGATTACCGAGACCAAAGTACATCTTATACATGTCTTCAAATGAAGAAAACTTATCCTCGTATCTTGCTTTTTTTATCCAGTTCTTTTCTGTTTCTTTGTTCAAGGCAACCTCTTCCTGTAATGAGAAGAAAACCATTACCATGATATTGCTATCTTTGGTGGACCTTTGCAGAGAACAACCAGCTCATAATTAAGTTCTAGTAATCATCCTTTTAATAACCATTAAATAATCATTTACTATCAGCTAGTGGTTTAAAATGCACGTAGACCTAGTATGATGGTATGAGTACCATCGTGAACCATATTGAAGATGTTAATTTAATCACAACCCATAGAAAATGCTACTGGAAATATCATTCATTAATGCATCTGCAATGATTTTGCAATCAAGATTATCTTTATACCAAAAATAACAAAAGAAAAATGGTTACCTGATGACGCTTAAATAAAATCATCAATATTTCAAAAACTGCAAGAGACTTTATTTGAACATTTTTTGCACAAACTGTTAATAATCAATTAGCAACTTTAAAAATGGCAATCAGGAAAAATTTGAAATCGGTTGTAAAAATATCTTTTGCTTTTGCATTCGTTTAATGTGTTTAATTGCAAAATTAATTTCATGTGAAGCCTACTAGTTGAGGTTTTATTTCAATGTTTCAGTATTTTAATGTTTTTGGAGCCCTCCTCCTGTTTTTTCTGAATAACTTTTTAAGAACAAAAACTTATGTACTGAAATTTGGTGACTTTCTGTAAAAATATATAATATATCATATAGTCTAAAAATTTACCATGGCAACCAAAATTTGGGGTCACCCAATACCAAAAAAAAATGTTTTTTTTGAAATTTTTGGAATTGCTTGAAAACCGCCAAATATGTTAAAGAGAATTAGATTAGCTTTCAGAAACTTCAAACAGAATTGAAAAAACGTTTTCCAATCAGGAGTGATTGACTTTTTTGTGATTTTTGGCATTTTTGACAGTTTTGGCAATTGATGACGTCACCAAAAATCTGATGACGTCACTACAGGTATTATGTTACATTTTGCTTTCTTTTATCACAGGCTAGGTGTGTGTAAAGTTTCAGGGCCATACCATAAGTATTTCCGGAGTTAGATAGGGGGGGGGGGGGGGCCGGCTGCGAGGAGCCCCAAAAAGCCCGGCCTGAATAGGGTTAAGAGATTTTTTTTACTAGTCATAATTACCTAAGAAAGATTCTGTAATTTTATGTTAAAATTAGCATTTTACCAAGGTTGGAAGTTTGTTATAAGCGAACAAGGAAGCTTTTCCGTAAGGCATAGTGTTCGCCATACTATTTCTGTTCAGAAGTATGAATTTATAAAGATGAGTTATTTATCATGAATGTCGTTACTAATGATTAACATGTCCAGTAATTGTTTATTTCTCTTGAAAAATATAAAATTTACCGTAAT
>JAUBWS010009560.1:9299-20752 GCA_032270445.1 Darlingtonia californica | reverse complement strand
TTTTATGGTAGTAATAGCTACTGCGCATGCTCCTTATTTCATTATTTTGACCTACTCTTTCTTTTTCTTAAAGAATCACGAGGCTCAAAAACTTCAAAAAATTAAGAATATCATAAGAATCATGCCGAGGCTCAAATTCAAAAATGTGCCTAAAAAAACGCCTTTTTGCAATTGTGATTCAAAACACAATATTATTAATTATTGATTTATGTGGGAAAAATTAAGAATCATTTAAGAATATTTCGAAATCTTAAGAATCACAAGGCTCAGGTCTGATTTATGTAATTATTAAAAAAAAAGTGTACTCGGTTTTGAGCGTGTGCTGATAGACAGAGATAGATGGATTTTAGTTTCAACTTTCTTTCTCACGTATAGATGGGCACTTTTTCATGCTCTAATCGACTGGACCAATGCAATTCAAACCTTTTAAAAATTCTTTTTTAAAGTAGGACCATTATTCTTTTATATTTCCAAGTTACATAAAAAATATTCTCCAAAACCTATTATGGGAGCCATTTAGTATGTTAATATACAAATAGCTACACTTCTAGTGATGCTGAACATGCGACACCTGAAATATTCTGGGCTTACGTTTGTCTTATTTTTAGGTTAATCTCCTTAAACTATAACCTTTTCACTTATTCATTAAAAAGTTCCAAAAATATTTGAAATTTTATGCTTCAAAGTCTTGATAGACTCCCTTCAACTCCCTCTCCCCCTTTCCCAAAGCTGTATGTTCTGATTGGGCCACCTTAAAACACTTAAGATACAAACCACAAGGATGGTAAAAATTGAATTGGTAACTTCCCCTAAGGACATAAGAGAACAAAATTCTTGTTACCCTCGATCAGGAACTAACTTTGGTGGATTCAATGGGTTATGGCGAGCTATTGAGTAAACGCAATAAGGAAGAAATATTTTTTAACAATGTTGTTTTTTTCTAAAAAAATTTAGCACTATGTAACAAGAAAGTCGTAATAAATCTATATATGAAAAATCAGAACAATTAGAATGTAATTTGAAATAATAAAACAAGTAAAAGGTGATGCGATAGAATCATAAAACTGGTATAATATTTTTCGGTGCAGTTTGGTCATAACTGATAAATCTTTCCTTCAACCACTTAAATGTCGATGACAAACATTTGTCATGGGATTTTAAACTTTTTTACGGTCCGTGACGCCTGGGTAGTAACCTAGGAGCTCCGCGACCCATGCACCAGGGTCGCACCATCTCCAAAGATTCCCAAAATAATTAAAAATTCCCAGCACAGAAGGGGTTAACGAATGTGAAAAAGATGAGTTGAAACTAAAAGGATTTTGTTTGGTATAATAAAACATATACAAATAAACATCAGTATCCAACTCCACCAAAAATTGAAGTAAAGGTAATTTTTGGCCAGTATAGGAAGACATTGAACGCCTATAACTTCCTTCGTTAAATTGAAAAATATCAGTTAGTGCATTGTAAAAAAAAAGGGTTAGATGTGTTACGAGAAAAAGCTGTCACTAAGTACAAAAATAAATCTTTTTTTCTAAAATTCATCAGCTCTCTAACATTTTGTTTTTGGTCTTAAAAAAGAATACACAATAAACAATTCCAAAAAATACTTTTGCATAAAAAACATTTCTTTTAAATAGGGCGTGGATGAAATATGTCAATAATATTCCATTTCTTTGGGAGCCGAGTTTCCCAAGTTCATCTCGGGAACTGTCGCAACTTTTCGGAATATCTTCTGTAGAAAGTTCCCTCTCATAAAACATAAAGCCTAACTATGTACATTAATCTTTTGACTTTAAAAAAACTGTCCTTGTATCATCATCTACATAGTACGAGAGTTTATACAGCAGAATCTTTTGAATTTAGTTTCTCATATGATTCGGGTTTAACCATATCTTCTTTTTTCATCAATGTATCACAATCACCAACGTCATCATCGTCAGTTAACTGAAGATCTACGGGTATATCATCTTCTGGATCTGGTTCGTCCGCTGGTGGTAACACGGACGGATAAGGTGCTATTTGCTCCGGTTCGTTTTGTACACCGCCGTTTGATGGGGGCGGTGAAGGTTGCTTTTTCTTTTGTTTTTGTTTCTTCATTGGTGGAGGTGATCCTTCGTTACTTGATACATAACTAGGTGTTCTTTGCCCACGCCTTCGATTTTCCCTATAGACAGGCCACACTTTAACAATGAGGATGATGATAAGAATAATAAGGAGAATGATTATGATGAGTATGATAAGTGAAAGTGCTGTTGTAGATGCAACCAATCCGCTGTTTGAGGAGTCATCTGAAACAACAATAAATTACAAAAAGATTTAGTAAGTGCTACAAACATTGAACCACAAAACTTGAAAACCGCAGTTTGACATTCATTTGTAGGAAAACGAACAAAACACTTTCGTAACAAGAAATACAGAGGAAACACTTTCATTCAGTCGCTACAATACAAATTACTGAATGATAGACAAAGTCTATCAAATACGACGGCCCTAGAATCTTCGTTCTACACGTGATGATCTACGGGAATTTGACCGAAAATCCATCATTCAAAGTAAATAACTTCTAAGTAGAAATAACTATCAAATTATCAAATTTTAGAAGAATCATTGTCTATAATTTGAGCGATTAGCCAATCAACAAAGTATGTTATTGTTAGGTGACTCGGGTCATTTATTTAAGTTATAATTGTGTATGTCTAATAGTTTGGAACTTTTTTTTTTGAATACTTCACATGTTGGGATGGCTTCTGGACGAATGCCGATGGATCAAGTGTAAGCTGAAAATCTCGCAACGGGCGTAAGCGCTGGACAAGGAGCACTGTCCAACCTCCAGATTGAGGAGTTGACGTTTTATATCTTATCGGCCAAAACCATGTCGGTCTAAACTTGTCCGCCTAAAGTGACGAAATTTCAATGACACCAATATTATACGAATTAATACATATATGATGTTCTAAAGCCATAAAAAAGTTCTAACTTGACACCATTTTTCGTCACTATATGCCGACATTTTTCGATTTGATAAAGGTGGTATTATCAATCATTTCTCAAAGATAACAATCATTTACCTTTTTCGCTTCCAACTTTAGCAGCTACCGGTTTATCGTGAGGTGTTGGGATTTCATACAAAGGTGGTAACGCTGGATTTAAACGGATAGCTAGAAAAAAGAAAATAGCAAATGTGTGAAACGAAAGTTAAAAACACGCACGGCACTGCAAGGGATGTCGGTTTGCAATATCCAAATACTCAATTCAAAAAAAATTAATCAAGCAATAAAAATAAGCAATGTAAAAAACATTGTGAACAATTATCCATTAAAATGATGGAACAACAATGTGAATTTTTTTTAATTATATTGTAGGAATATATTTTGATTCTAATATTTTGATTGTAAGAATCATTATCATCTAAAAACAAACAAATAAAGGCAGATTGAAAATATCTACAAGTGTACATATTTACAGTAACAAAACTTCTCACATCAGACCACATAAAATTCTATTACAAATAAAACGGCTAAAAAAGAACGAACTTATACAAACTAAAAAAAGAGAAATCAGTGCACGCCTACTATAAAATTATAATTGCTTAGGGTGCAATTATAATTTTATTGTAAGCGTGCGACTGCGATATTTGTCTTTTGTATTTATTGACGGTTTTAATAGCTTAAGCTTCAAGTTGAATGTAAAAAATAACACATTAAAAATGCTGAATTTTCAGCCCAGAAAAAAAAACAGACAATCGTATAATCAACCTTTGATATCTGACGTTGAGTAAAATTTCTTATCAAAATGATATTACATTCAAATACTTTGCGGTAAACTACACACAATTGACATATAAGTCAACATACTGATTATTTATAATAAAGGTTTAAGTCTTTTATCATTTGAGTTTTAATCTTTCTAGGTATTTCAAAAAAAGCACATTTTTTCATGAATTCACACCGATAAAGTATTTTGAATGATGAACACAACAATGTTCCAGTGCAATTATAAAGTAATAAATCATGACTGAAACAAAAGCTCGATTATGTCCAGTTATCGATGCGGTTTAATTGCGGACTCATTGTAATTAGGGATAATTAATTACAATACATTAACATAATATAGGGCTAGATAAAATGAATTTTGCATCGAAATTCCTTCAAATGATTTTATTGTTTATTTGAAATTGTCGAAAAGGTATAGATTTTACAGGACATTATTAAATGTAAACAAAAATGATTCCGACATTAAAAATAATTGCGATTTTGGCCTCAGAAATTTGAGCACAAAAAGAAAATTTATTAAAAAGAAACACTTACATGCCGAGTTGTTGGCAACCATGCAATATCTCAACGAACATGATGGAACTCCTTTGAAATAATAGACAAAGAATTTGCCACAGTTTTGTACACCGACTGTTGTTGTGTGTTGGCATTCACACGGTCCATCAGAATTCTCAAAACAGACGACTCTTTCAACATAACCTTCTCTCTCCTTTGGATGAGTGCCAACCATGTAGCCATGAAAATTGGATCCACACCTGTGGGTAACACTGTTACTGTCACGACGATCGCATCCTTCCTTGATTCTCCATGGCGTATACTTGGAACCGAACCGATATTTACCATACAAACCGGCGTCACACTTCATAACGGTGGGACTGGTATAAGACCACAGTCTGTCTGGATCGTATTGTGTTAGGTAATCTTTGCACATATCGAAAGCACCAGGAGCGTCAGGCTTCTTGTAATCATTATCTACAAGTTCAACATAATTAAGTCAAATTTTAATCTTGAATTTGAAAACAATTACTTCGATCGATATTGTCCTATTACAAATAATGAGACCCCCTCTTCACAATGTTCTTAATTTAAGTTTTTCAAGTCTGCAAGAAATTTAATATATCTAAGTATACTTCAACCTCTTTCAAAGAAAAAATATGTATACAAGCTAACGCCAATTTTCAGTACAAAAATTTCATTGAAATTACTCTCTGATCTTTCTCAAGATATCTTAATTTTGGAGAGAATCTAATGAAGAGACCATACACAACTTCATTTTCATCCCTTAAAATAGGTTCATTTCATGTCTTCTGGATGAGATTTGAATTGCCCGATCTTGTAGACAGGTAACATTGCTCATTTAAAACTTTAGCTGATACGATTTTTCTAGTTTTGTGATAAAACCAAGTTTTGTTAACTAGTTGGTTTTTACCAAGCTAGGCACTTTCAAAAATTGTTTCACTGAAAAAAGTAAATGTGGTTCTAGAGGTACTGTTGCAAAAATGTAAACATGGTTACGACTCTATGGTATATGTAGTTTTAATATCTAAGTATTTTTGTACAACATTTCGTTAGTGAACACGGGGTATTACATCGATCCAAAGTTGATGAAGACATTTAAGCGGCGTTTACATCGATTTTACAATCTCAGTACAAACTACCAAAGTAAATTTTAACAAAGCACTGAGCAATGCTCTTGTAAACGAAGCCTTAATAGTGATAATCCCCTTGTGGTATGGTCGATATTTTGATTTATAGCTATATACTTATAACACTATAATTTGTAAACTTGCTTATCCGAAGAAGAGACTTTGCGCAATGTAAACACCATATCATGATTTTAGGCCGTCAAGGCTAAAAGTCAAATGATGGATTAAGCGAGCATTGCATTTTAACAATTTTGCCCCTTAGTTGATTTCACTGAAACTTTTCTTGTGGTTATAATGTTAGACAAAGTATGGAGCCCTTTTGTAACCAAAGTGTTGCAAGTAGCTGGCATTGGGCTTTTCCTGAAAATAATTGTACCCCGGAGGTTAGGGAAATTGGGGATTGGGGATATGGGAATCCAAGTGGTTACTGAAATGTTTATCGAAATTCCATAGGGATAGACAAAAAAATGATGAAATTCCGTAAGAGTTGAATAAAGAAAATTTATTAAGAACGCCGGGGTACATTTTTTCTGGAAAATCCCGTTACATAGAAGATAACTTACCAACTGCTTTTTTATCAGATGGGGCTGCACAATATCGTGCTTTACACGTCGGTACTGAATTCAGCCTGTATACATAGTAACCTCCACAATTTCGAACTGCAATGTTAGCATAGAATTCACAATAGCAACGATTGTCGTACGAGAAACAGACACGACGTTGTACGCGACCTTCGTCAACTGTTGGATGTCGATCAACAATCCATCCACGAAAGTTGGCACCACACGGTTGTCCGTACAAAGACTGCCGGGTGATGTTCTGATTTTCCAAACATTCACTTGCCATCTCTGTAGATTTTTCATTGAATCGATACCATCCGTACAAGCCTTCATCGCAGTGGACATCTTGAACTTCGTCCCACAGTCTAGTGTCCGTAACACTGGTACTTTTAGGCAATTTCCGATTCTGTTTACATTCTGTAATATCTGAGACGTTAACAGGATCTATAATGGTTGAAAAAATATAAGAGCAAATTAATTTGCATCCGATATAAAGCTTCTTTTATTAGATTACTTTTCACGCAATGCTCGCTAGCTCGGCCATTAATGCAATGTCAGTCTGCATTTTTCGGTATTTCCCAAGGAAACATAGTATGGGATAAATAAATATCTTCGCTAGAGAATACAAGATTTAATTTCAGAAAATACCACCCAAATAATTTAGATGAGATTATTTATTACATAACAGAAACCTTATGAGAAATGTATGACATTATACTATATACCAATTTCTGCCATGAAAGTTCCAGTTAAGAATTAACATAGTAGTACATTTCGTACATTTCCAGACAGAGATAACGTGACATATCTAAATATATTGTTCTCAAATCAAGCTTTTCAATGTCAGATGGAAGTAAATTGCTAATACGTATTTAATATGTGATTGAACTAATGTTACGCAACGAATTGTGGCAAAATAATTTATGTTTGACAGCAATATGTAGATATTTCGAATACCTTTTATAAATGTATGTTTTATAATATTTGTTTTCAGTTGCACCTAGAACGAAAATGCTTATCAGAGAGTTCTTTTCTCAATCAACCCTACTTCTTCGTTAATGAAATGTGGTTATTCATATACAAATTAATAATAAAGCATTAGACACACTTACCACTTTTTTTAGGCATTGTAATTTCATTGCTACAGTATCGTTCACCTTTGTTTGTAGGTACCAAGAAATAGATGTAATGTCTACGACAATTTCGCACGTATATGGATTTTGTACGCTCACATTCACAATTTAGTCCTTCTCTATAACAGAATCTGTTCCGAAAGCACACTGTCATCTCCACGATTCCTTCTTCTTCTGTAGGGTGGCTACCCATAAGTGTCCCCGAAAGGGTTGTGCTACAGAAATTGGGTGCAGTTGCACCTGGTTTCAAAACAAGATCGTAACCTTCTTTCAAGACATTCCCTGAACCACCTTGAAACCAATACCAGCCTGGTTTCAAGTTATTATCTGATTCTGTAGATGTAGGAGAATGTTCAGGTTTGTCAAATCGCCGAGTGATATCATCTATTTTTGTAGCCTCCCAACATTCACTGGGAAAGTCTTTGAGTATCTCATACCCAAACACTAAAAGGTAAAAAAGACACCAGAAATGAAAGTTAACTCGTTAGCATGTATGCCAATCAACTGTTTCGAAAACAGTCTGCAAGTGGTATATGATTCGATTTAAAATTCATAAAACTACTTCATTAACTTAGAAGTCTTCCCACGCCTAAATTTTGTTAATACTATATTTAATACATTTTGTAGACAATGAGTTTCAAGACATAATAAGTATCTAATTAACTGTGCTCCTTTAATGTCACTAAATAAGAGAAAATAAGAATACGTCTCTTTTTATAAGGAAAATCTTTATAAGAAATTTGAGGTCGAAAAGGGCCTAAAAATTAAGGAATTGCTGAGGAACTTGTTGTCAGGCTGAAAAACGAGAAAGAAGAGAATGTTAAGAAACAGTTTTTTTTTTGAACGAAAGTGCATAAAGAAATATAAAACTGTTTTTTAACGATAAGTTTTATCTATAAAACAGCTATCAATACATAGCAAAAGAGGGGAAAATGAAATTTAGCAACTGAGAAATAAGGAACTCCTAAGGAACTATAAGGCTGAAACTATTAAAAATAAGAAGGAACTCGAAGCTGAAAAAGGAATGAAAGTTCCTTATAAAAAATACGTATGGTAAACTGCAGTCTGGAAAATATAAACAATTCCTTACCTTTCCTAGCAGCTAAGGAATATGAGAAAGTGCTCACATAAATTAATGAAAATATCCAATATTTCATAATTCTAAATAATCACTAATCTAAAAAACAAAATAAAAATGTTAGACATGACGAAGTATCCACTGTATGCATGAACATGCATTAGTAAGAACTAACTAACAACAGTTTTCATATTTCAGAATACAATATAAATTGTCTGTACGAATCCGTTGACTTTCAATGATATGGTATTACTTAATTAGAGAGCAATCATAATTGTTACATTAGTCTATAATTAAGACTGTAAGGTTTAATTGCAAAACACGGAATCGAAACTGTTCTTTGAAATATGAAGTATCTTACCAACGAACAAACGTACAAGATTTGAAAATCTGACAGCGTCATGTTTTTATTGTGAAGTGTGACCACAGAATTATATTACCGGTTGTAGAAATCTGATCTTCGACTTAACGAATAGTAGCAGATAAGAAAATGTTGAAGTCTATACGTTTTGTTATAATAAAAGACTATTACGTAAAATAAGCGGTATTTCGAAAATGGCGAATTTCCTTGGCAAGGTCATATAATGATGTTATGACTTAAATGTTTTCACTGTAAGTTATCTTTTTAAAAATGTTGAAACATCATAAATGTCATAAACGAGATTTTTCGTGATAAAACGTTTCCTTTGCTGAAACGCCCATATTCATAAAAAAGAAAAAAAACAACAGCAGTTATGGATAGCAGTGATAATGGGAAAAGTTCTATGAGTAAACAGCTTAAAGGATTTGTGGGAGACCATCTTGAAGAAACCATAGCGAGATATGCTTCTTCTTGAAGTCTATCAATCTCTCATTTTCAAGAAATAGTTTCTCTGTATATAAAATTGGAGAGATTTCAACCAACGACTACAATCATTATATTGACAATGATTTTAAAAGATAATTACAAACCCTGTCAATCCAATTGTACGTAAGAAAAGATAGACTAGACTGTTCTAGACTGTAAAAACTGTTCAACATAGACCAGATTTACGAAAATTTGAAAAACGTTTTGAAAATTTTTTTCAGGCTTTACTATATCAATTATTCAGTTACTGTAAAAAAAAAGAATCTTTCACAGCATCTACCTAGATTCTATATGAAAGTTATCAGTTTCCATTGCATCATTTTTTTCATATAACACTTATGTATTATGTAAGTGAACCAAAGAATCTTATTCTCGTTACATCCTATGATTATTTTTGTAAAGATATCTATAAAACATTGTAACATAAGGTCCTGTGATTTCTTCTGTCACATATACCATATGCGTTAACGTTTATTGTTAAAACAGATATGAGTTAAGAAATATATATGGCATACCATAGACAAAAATTTATGTAATTGCATAATACAACATTAATTTTTTTTTCAATTATAAAAAAATTGATCAAGTGGTTTCTGACATGCAAGTATGTATGCATAAACCTTTGTAAATTCATATGACAGGATTGACAACATACTCGACTGACGGCAGCTTCTTAAAAAATACAAACTTCCAAATAAAACAGAACATGTTTGCATACATCTCCAACATTATTATCCTTAATTTCCTTTACAAAATAAAAACAAGTTTGAAGTTTTTTTTTCTGTTCGTTATAGCCCACCAAATTCATAGCTATTTGTATTGTCACATTGAGATGGAAAGTTAGCACGCATAGCGTGACATAATTACAATAAAAATAGAGCTTTTGACAAACACCACCTAAGAGCTTTTGACAATACTTTTATTACATGAAAGAAAACATCTACTAAGAAGTAACGCGCCTCTTTTTACAACAAAATTTGACTTTGGAGCAACCAAGACTATGACTAATTTGAAAAACAATTAAGGTATGCAATTGAACTCAGACTACTTTCATAAAGTCTTTATTAAGAGAGATAAGAATAATTAACGGAATCTCGCCAACTTTTCCGTCAAAATAAATACCTATATATATTTAACTTGCATATAATATTGATATAAAACAAAATTGATAATACAATCTTAGTTATGATAAAAAAATCTTTATACTGATGTGAGCAACTTTTGTATATAAAACAAATATAGAAAAAGAAACTTAGCCTTAAGCTTCTCTTATCAGGCAATAGACAGTCAGAAAGTTAATCTGATGATGACAGAAATTAGTTACCCTCATCATAAATCAATCAGGTGTAAATTTATGAATATACAAACAAAACAGACTAAATTTTGAAGATATTTTTATATACAGCATAAATAAAATAGTAATGATTTTCAAATATATACACAACAGCTCCATTCAGCTTAAACAGAAGTTACAAAAACATTTTTTTATCATTGGTTTATCATGACGTAATGGCACATATTTACACAGACTTATCTCTAGACTAAAAAAAACTTTATGCAAAATGCATACATGGTTGCTGAATGGAGGATGTTTGAATGGTTTACTACAGTGGTAAATAACAAGATCAATCATGAATTTCGTCAATACCATCAGTTTCGGAGATCAAGGCACGCTCCAAGATCACACGACCTTCCTTATACCTCTGCTCTTCTTCCGTTGCATACTCATATATCCAACCCAACTTGGAATCGCAATTCTTACATGATACATCTCTCACCATATGGCGACCAGTTAGCATGACTCTATTTTGAACATCACTAAACGTCAAGTTGACGACTTTGTGAAAGAGAAATGCACGTCCAGTTGCACCGGTGAAACGTGTTGAAATCAACTGATTACGATTTGTCAGAACTGTTTCACAATTAGCACATGAAAATATACGTGACCCCCCTGGATGCTCCAGGAAAACACGCCCCATTTCTTCTTTCTTATACCATTAAATATTTATATCTACACTAAAAAAGAGACAATATATTAGTAGATTTCGATTCATTCTCATTTTCAGGAATCGATGATCAAGGATCACAAGACCTACAATATGTGAGTGTGTCGTAATACATATGCAAGATTGAGCAAAACTTGAAATAAAATGTTTAAAAAAAAGCGTTTGAGACTCTATACTTTCTTAAACAAGATTCGATTAGATGACACTGCTATTTGCAAAGCAAACTTTTATACATGTTTGGTTTATATCAATTACAAACTTTTAAAAGCACTGATGAGTCAATGTTCTTTTATTGTAAATATAACTTACACGAAAAGGTCGCCCTTGTAAATGTAAGTTCTCGAAGAACTAACATGGCTGGTAAACATTTCAGACAGAAATAATAGGCTTTGCTTGGCATTATTTTT
>JAUBWS010009449.1:0-10981 GCA_032270445.1 Darlingtonia californica | reverse complement strand
AAGGAAGGCTTCATTGCAGTTTAGTATTCCTTAAAAAAACACGTAAAGAACGGAACAATAGGGCTGTTTAAAAATTATGCGACATTTTACTTCACTGAATTTAAGTCTCAGATCTAATGTTATAGGATCGTATTTTTCTATGACAGATATATTATAGCATAGTGTCTCACAACCTTCTGAAGGAAGGACTGAAAGGAAGGTGCTGCCCTTTTTAAATTTTTGAGGGAGCTAAGTAAAAGGAGGGATCAGATTTTTTTAAGGGATTAATCATTTTCTGCAGGTAGTTTTCAGTCTTTGATCAAATTCACGAATGAAAAAAACAACGTGATTCTGGAATATCTGAACAACCAATCATAGCTTTTCCCTGGCCCTTCTAGCAGGCGGTATTTGCGTATGTAACATGAAAACATACCTTTTTCAGATAATTATACTAATTTTCATGGGTTGGGAGAAGTGCTTCAAGTTTTCCCTAAATTTTGAGAGAAAGCCTGGCGAGCTAATAGCTGATTTAGAATTTTCCTTTTAAGAGACCTTATGAATTTACGCTATGGTCTAGCCTAGATAGCAGTGGGCGGGTATGGATGGCAAATACTTATATCAATGAAAGAAAAAAATTATACATTTGTTACAAACGATCTCAGTATGGTACTGATTGCCGTCATTTCCATATAAATTGAATTCAGAAATACTGAAAAGCGGAGAAAAATAACATTTTTTCTTAAACAGTTGCTTTATTCAACTCCCTCATGGTTCCTACAGCGTTCAGCTAAGGAAAAAGAAAATTTTTCTGGTAAACAAGCAAAGGATAGTACATCGTCAAGGAATACACAAAATACATCGATAACAATTGTTTATCAGATCAAAAATTGACGTCATCAAAACGAAAGTATACAAAAAGATTAATGAGAAATCAATTAAAAGCGAACCAAAATATTTGTCAAGATAAAGTACATCTAATCCTTGATTTTTTCCCTAATATGTACAGTACAGTATTAATACAGTATCTTAATAATTCGGGGGTGGGGGGGGGGGGGGTTGTACGGGTTTTTCGCTCTTCTTAACCACTTAAGTGCCGCTGACAACTATATTTGTCATTGGGTTTTAAATTTTTTTACGGCCTTGGAACCCTGGGTACATGGACCTAGGAGCTCCGCGACCCATGCACCAGGAAACGGTTCCCAGTCAAGAAAAAGACTAGTGCTGAAAATTCCAGACACAGAAGTTGTTAAGAAGAGTCGTAAAATCATCTTATATAAAATGATTGGCTTTATCGGAGGAGTTGGTTTTCAGCTTCCCTTTACATGTGAATGGAAAATATTGATCATAAGGTTTCAATTTTGAAGGGGATATTTAGCGCTTTCTATAGATCTGAAACGTCAAGGTCACGTGACATCTACCTCACCAATTATATCGGTCTTTTCTTACATTCACATAACTGATTACCCCAACTATTTGCATATGTGTAAACTCGTTTCCCATAGCAAATAAAAGGAGTTGAATTTTCCAATGCGTTATTCTATTTCATAACGAACGACACGATTGGGTGTCAATTAGGGTTGGTCATCGCGTGAGTCAATACAAACCACACAAACATTCCACGACAGAGGTGTTTGACAAAAAGAGCATTATTTGATTTGTTGTCACTAATGATTATGTAAGTTATGTATGACTTAAAATTTGATAATGTCTTGAGAAACACGCAACTGAAGTGAAACAGACAAGTTCTCTGGTGCATCAACAGTTAAGGACAATGAAATAGGTCAAGCGTTTAAGACTATAATCACACGAAATCATATGCCACTGTTGAAAAATGAGTTTACAGAGGTTCGCCAGAGACGGGTGTGCATTGGTGAAGCAAATAGACATGATGTCACAAGAGAATTTTAAAGAAAAGATAGTCTGGTAAACAGGAAAAAAATGAAAAGAAATCGCTTAAAACAATGGAGAAAAAATTCATTCTTTTTTATTCAACCATGTAAATGACGAATTCTTGACATAAGTAAATTGTCAATGTCAGTTTGTTTAGATGAGGAAAAGGCGCCTGATTGTTGGCAATGAATCAATACTTCATGACCATTTCATGTGTTTTGAAAAACAGATTTTTAATGAAATACATTTTAATTGATCAATCAATAAATTATTCAGTAAGTATCGACATTTTCTTTAACAGACAGTTTCAATGAAAGAATGAGGGGACTAACAGTTTTGAATTTTCAACAGAACAAATTTTCACTGTTTAAGAGCATAAACAAATTTATGGCGAGATGTATAGAGAGAGAAAGAAAAAAAGTAAAAATTCTGATGCTGTCAAAATGACTAATCTATTAACCCCCTCCCTTTTATCTGATCATTCCGAAGTGAATCGACTCCAAGGGATACAATAGTGACAATTTTTTTCTCCTAGCAAATCGCAAAATTTGTATTGTAAAAAATTTGAATAAGTTAGTGTTAAACAACAATGACGTCATCGGAATCAATCAATAAGCTCATGTTATATGGAAATTTGATTCGACTTTGACTTTGACTTCGGCGAAGGCGGACACAACAAGGTGAGACAGTGAATGTGCGATAGGTTTGCATTGATGTTTGGGAAAAACAAAGGAGGATTAAGAAATGGACATGTAGTTTATGTGATATCATCATTAACAAGAGGGTGTCGTATGACCTTACTTTTTTCACCATGAGATATGGTTTCATATCAGTTTGCTTTTAATTAAAAGCAGAAATACTTTGTTCTATCAAAGTTTGTAATCAAGAAGATTTATATTGAGTGCTGTACTCACAAGTCAAATTAAATTCATAGTGAGTGCTGAAAGAAACGGACTGAGAAAAAAGGCTTCATAGCTGGCAAAGTGGTGAAAAAACGTGTGGGAAGGAGTT
The DNA here is from genome assembly GCA_032270445.1 of Darlingtonia californica. Taxonomy (NCBI): domain Eukaryota; kingdom Viridiplantae; phylum Streptophyta; class Magnoliopsida; order Ericales; family Sarraceniaceae; genus Darlingtonia; species Darlingtonia californica. Next base: position 8,101 of record JAUBWS010009449.1, on the reverse strand, counting down.
TTATTTCTTTGAGGCGACAAACAACTTTCGTGTCGCTTTCATAGGAAAACAGTCATCCACAGACGTTTTTTCATAATTTTTGTCATCTGGTTTAGGTCATAAATTGAGTTAAGGTACGTACGTTTGTGTTTTTAAACATTGCATTCAATACTTGATTAATTACTTGAAGTTAATTTAAATGAGAAGGCCAAAAGGCTTTTTTCTTTCCGAGAGCAGTTAATTACCTGTCATTAAATGTAAACTATTAAAACAGAGCATCTTGATCATTTGGAAGTGACGTTGACAGTTACCATGGTAATTAATTTGTGATTACAATAAAAAGAACTTAAAATTCAAAAGCTGATTAAGTTATAGTTTATTTGAATTGAGTTTTCGAGTGTGCTTGGATGAAACAATGATTGAATCAAATACCATGTTTACTTATAGTGAAGGAACAAAACTTTTTTTCATTGAAAATCTGTTGAAAGCATGATATTTTTCAGTGTCCACTTAGTACAGGGCTTTTTCGTGTAAGTATGCACGAGAACTTCAAGAAGCTTAACAAAATTTGGATGGATAAGACGGGGTTTAGTCAGCCTACGAAATATGACGAATTTTGTACGTAAATTTTCTTCGTTTATGTAAAAGACTCGGAGAGTCCAGTAGTTTTCGTATAAACGAAAAGATATTCATATATGTATGGTCGCGGTTCGGGTTTTGTTGTCAACGTATCAAAATATTTCCTTTGGAAATGAGCGAAAATGAAAACGAAAAACGAAGATATACATATAAGGGTATGATATGACATTCGTACGTATGGTGGGTTGGATTCTTATCTTTCCTTCGGGAATAAATGAAAACGAAAAACCAAAAACCAAAAACGAAGATATTCATAAAAGGGGATGATCTGACATTTGTACGTATAGTGGGTTTGGATTTTTATCTTTCCTTCGGGAATGAACGAAAAAGAAAACGAAAACGAAGATATACATATAAGGTCATGAAATCATATGGGTATGGTGTGTTTTGACATATGAAATATGGAAACGAGAAACGAAGATATGCATATTAGGATATACTTTGCTATAAAAATTCTTCTAATCACGCATATACTGTATCGAAGAAGAAGATTATATTGTGCAACATAATATGGGTGGATCTATTAGAAGCACTTACATCCTTCATTTACAATGCATGCGACAAAAAAGAAAAGCGCTATATATTTCTTCATCTTCAATTTGATTCTATACTAAGAGTACAGATTAGCATAACAAGATATAGACTTGAATACATGACAAGGAGTGAAAAAAAATTAGGAATCAGTAATTCATCCAGAAGGTTGAATAGAGACGCTGATGTAAAGATCACTCTTGAAGATGACAGTAAGCAAGACATACAAATCATAAGATCAGGCAAGTATTGGGAAGTGACATGGGAAAGCAACTCCCTCCTATTTTCTATGATTTAGTTCTCAAACAGTTCTTGAAAATTAACCCATATTCAAGAAAGTCACTTTTTGGACTTTTTAGGTTGGAAATACCTGTATTACGATAATTGCAAAAGATACATCGTATCACGGACATAGGTTATAGTTCTATTACTTAAGTTTGTTTTCTTTCAAGATTATTTTGTTTACATAAACATTTGAGTGAGCAGTTTGGGTTTCAGATTATTCATTTGGGAAGGTAGGGGAAAAGGAAGGACATACTGATGAGATGTTTTGTAACAAGTTTTCAAGCAGGTAGTTACAAAAGCAGAAACAAAAAATGTCTAAACAAAAAGATGGAAGTTGAAAACCAAGTAAAGGAAAAAAACATTGGAAGTCGCGGAAAAATAAAGTGAAAAAGAAATAAGAGAATAGTAAAAGTTGTTTTTTCTTTTTAGGTAGGTAACCACAGCAACCAAGAAATTTCCCCCTTCTTTCTCTCTTTATTCGTTTGTTAAGTGTGAAGACTATGAAGTCTTTTGTAGTTTTTATTTCGGTGAAAAACGTTAAAATCAAATCAACAGTATATAGTAGGTAAAAATGAAAAACAATAAATAGTTCTTTACTTATTCGTCTGTATGCACTTCAGGAAAGCTTGTTCATATTTCATCTACAATGTTTGCGGGGAAATAAAGGTCTATAGTAATTGATTTGCCACTAGAATATGTCGGCTTGTAATACAGGGTAATTAAAAAGTAATTAACTGTCGATCATTAGATGTCTTTCAAGGCGAAGATATTTGAAAAGAAATTCATTATCGACAAGAAGTAGAAAATGTTATAGTTCGTATGTTTGCTGATGGTGAAACATTTGGACTTTCAAACGAAGAAAGACATTGGGAAAACACAACGAAACGATACTTAGTACTGCCATAGTTTTTTTACTTGGCACTCTCCCTCACGTTTTCCCGTGCTTTATAAGGAATATAGCGCAACTCTTTCACACACACGATGGAGTGCAAAATAGTTTTAAAAGATACAACTTTTAAAAGCGAAGATTTCTATTGTTCAAACTGAAGGGCAGCTGGTTGAGGCAAAAAAGAAATGAAAACGAAGAGAAGGAAAAAGAAGAAGTGGAAGACAGCTCGAGAAAGAGGGAGAGACAGAAGGAAACACTGTTCCTTTTTTCTTTTTTCTTCGCTAATTTGGAACCAAAGTTTTTTTGCACACTCAATAGTAAACGATCTTTCATGAGCATAACAGAAATAAATCATTATATTAGAAACCTCATCAATCTTTACACATGAGGACGAAGGAAAAAAAATTATTTCCTCAACAAAATAATTTTCCAAAAGTACTGTTTAATATATTTGTTGCTTGACTCATTTTCCTTTTTTCCTTTTTTTAGAAATAATAAAATAAACGTAAGAAAATAAATAGGACATTTACGGTGATAAAGAGAGAAGACATCCAAAAAATTGATAGGGTTGTACAAAAAAATTTGTTTGCGAAGAGAAGAAGACAAGAAAAGGGGAAGACACTGTATTTGGTGCTTCATCATATCAAGAAGATAAATTATTGTGTGGCTTTGTTTGGTGAATTCTAGTTGATTGTTTCATTTGTAGCACTTATGCCACCAGCTAATAACATTGGTATTTCGGCTGCATCTAATATGGTCACTTCGACAGTTGGTGTGCAGACTAGTTGCCCGAATTCGCCTACTTATGTTAACTTGTATGGAAAACTGGAAGATGAAGATGATATTTGTCCAAAGCATTTCACGGATATTCACAAATGTAAACTAGAGGACAATTTTAGTAGAAAGCAAAAACCAGACGATATACAACTTCAAATTATAGCAATGGAATGTAATCTCCTATACAAAGACGTAAGGGTAGGTAGACATGTTTTGAGTATATTCACCATGGGAACTAAATTGTATAATTCTTTGAGAAAAGATTGGATTTAAGTATGTAAGGTTGAAGTGATTTAGTTTTTTGCTGCTTTTCTGTGAAGCTACTAAATCTAATTTAATACCCATTTGCAGTGCTAATTCAATGACCTTCCGAAAAAAAGAGAATTAGTCTCGTTATTAGACACTCCTTTAGTTGCATATACGTAATTCAATAAATGAACGTTTTTCCATTTAGGATTGGTTCCGTAAGCGACGCATAAAGTGGATCGAAGAATTAGTTAGAAACGAAAGTAATTCACAAACGAACAGTCAAAAATCAACACATCACAATAGCAACACTCTGAGCAACTATGCAGCTAGTAGTAATGATTCGAATAACAACAATACTATTCAAAAGAAACAGAAACACACTAATGCATTGGACCATAAGTACAATAAGAATATTCTAGTTCATAATAACACACTAAGTCATCATGATGTCACTACAACGTGACACCTGAATCTTACTTGGGACTTGGTGATTTGATGTTTTTGTCTGTGATTGAAGAATCCAGTGAGATTGCATCTACCTTTGAAGATGAATCCAGTGAGATTGCATCTACCTTTGAAGATGAATCCAGTGAAGTTGTGGTTTATAGAATGGTTTGACTTGCATAAGAACAAATTCAGTATTGTTTTTCCATGTTGACATTAATAGCCGATGAATCTATTAATGGTGTTTTGGGAAGGTTTTTGGTTATTGAGAAGATGTTTATGCAAACAGATACCAAATAGCTAATAATAAAGATGTACAATTGACCATAGTTCATCATCATCTCCACGAATTGCTTCACAATCCAAAAACGAGAAATTTTTTTTAAAAGTGTAGATTTCTTTATGAAAATATATAAACACAAAAAGATATCAACCAAAAAAAAAATGTTACACAGATAGTCCTACATTTTCCTAATTCTGGCAAAAGTTTAGAAGAAAGAAAAGTAATGTTTTTTATCCTTTTGAAATGTCGTTATTTTTCTATACTTCTGCTCTAGATTAAAAAAAAATCTGATCAAAATTATCAGGAAATTTAAGAATTAGAAGTTATGATAAATAAAAGAAATTGCTAGCCTGTGTTTGGCATCTCTGAAATACTAAGTTTTCATAGATTGTAACACAGTGTGGATTTTGTTGAATGTTCTTTAAGTGATAGTTAAGAAGAGCATCTCTAGTTATTCGAAGTAAGGATAGCATGGTAGACGAGAGGTGTGTTAACTTTTTGTGGTCTAAGGTGTCTAACATCACAACACAACGATCTTTTTTAACATAGCTTAAACACTTTTTTCATACATACTTAATAATTTTAAACGATCAAAATGAAAATTACAATGAAAAGAAGAAAAAAAATAATATTCAAATTTCCTGTTTTTCAGGCAGATCAACCATGACGTGTTCATAATTACAATGTAAAGTTGTTCTTTGTGAAGAGGATAAACATCGAGGTTATTTTTTCACAGTGAAAATTGGGAAGTAAAGCGTTTCTTTTTTATCTTTGCTGCATTCAACATTAGTCATGTCAGTTACATATTTCGTTATATAATACGTGAGTAGGTCTGAAGAAATATTTTGCAGGGTCTCAAGGATAAAACTGAAGGTTTTAAGCACTTTGTTATGCAAACCTTACTTATAAGTACATATGGCAAAGAAATAATGCTTCATGAATAAAGTTCTCTCGAAACATTTAACTTATTGTTCGTTTAAATTTAAGTTACATAACATTAAGTTATGTAAAACATGCATGCGAATAAAGGCAAGAATGAAGAGTTGCTTTAAACCACTTTATTGTTACAACTACAATGTTATCTATCACCAGAAAAGATCGGTGAGCTTAACATGTGGTTAGTTTCGAGAACGTTTAACAAGAAAAAACAGAATAGATAAGCGTTAAGTAAAATTGAGAGATGTGAATTTTTGAAGCGTGGCAAGGGTGTGGTTAGGTGTTGCCATTCATGAAGAATCAACAAGGTGTGGCCATTCATGAAGAATCAACAACTTTTATTATGTACATTGTACTAAAGATAATAAGAGTTACTGTGAGGAAAAATTATTTTTTGATATGTTGTAAAGATCAAAAAGTTGTTTGACAAGTCATTTTACAGAACTGAAAAATCTTCTTTCGTTTAAGAGATATGTGACTTTTTAGTGTCTGGTTAACTTCCTTGCTTATCTTCTTTATAAGAAAGTTATGTCTCCTTATAAGGAGGATCGATAAAAAATTTGAAACAAAATATCTCGTGAACAAGAAAATATATTGAAAAACTGCTGTGAACAAAATTTTATGCTCTCCAACATATCAAAAAACTATTTTTCATCACAGAATACCTTTAAAGCTGTTAATTTTCACAGAATCCCTTTTTTTAAATGTAATTCCCAAATTCAAATTTCTTAACGTGGATGACATAAGAAGTCGTTTTCGTAAGTGACGTCGAATGTGACGTGTAGTAGCATCTTAAAAATAGAAAATAGAAAGTGAGATGGAATTGAAAGTTGGGTAAAAGAATAAAGATTTTGTTTTATGAAAGTATGCATTAAAAAGGAAGGAACAACAGTAAAACGAGAGAGGAAGAGAAAATTACATTAGTCAAATAATTATAAAGAAAAGACATAGAAAACAGCGCGTCTTTTGTGGCTATCAAGAAATGGTATACACTCATCTAAACAAAGCTTGTCAAAAAGTTTTTCCTGCATTAAATACCTATGAACAAGATTTCAGAAGGTCAAATTTTTCTAAAGCTAATTATTAGACAAAAATGTCGGACAAATTTTCTGTAGGTGACGAAAATGTTTCTCACACAAAAAAGTGTGTCCATCTATTATAGGCATTAGTGTGATTTTTATCGAAAATCATGCTTTTGAGAAATTGAATTTTCCTCAGTTTTGTCTGACGAAAAATTTAGTCCAATCAAAAATCTGTCCACCATTTTTTGTCCAATAAGGTAAACTATTTTCGAAATTGTAGAAGCACAGCCGTTGGTGGACGTCCACAACGATATCGCATGCTTGGTGAGACTACATTTAGCGAAATTCAAGTAGCTCAAATGGAAAAATTGTTTTAGTGTCCATTCGCTTACCTGCTGTTCGTTTTTGTTATACAGTCCGTCCAAGACAAGATAGCAGAAGAAAAGGGGCCATTCACATTCCACGTTTTCGAATTTGCTAAGTTCGTGCAATTCATAATGCAATCGGTGTCTATCCTAAAAGTATACGAAATAATGATTTTATTGCTTATCCAGGAAACCCCTTTCAGTTCTTCATGAACTGTTATCAATGAGGGTACTGCCTTCCTAGGAACACCTCCATAGTGCCCTATGCAGAATTAACATTTGATTGGCAAATTTCACTACCGAAAGCCTCGCAAGGGAGTCGAACTCGCTTAACCGCTCGGCCGCGGTTCCATAGTAACTCACATTATCGTATAAACCATCTAATGTACTTTTCAATGAAGAGCGATCTAAAATCGTCCAAATTTTTTAACCAACCTCGTTCATACAATGGTGGCCGTCGCGAAGAAAACGTTTGCAACCATAAATACCCTAGTAAGAAATAATAAATCATCACAGATATACGAGCACACACAGGGGAAATTCATACAGTTTATGACAGTAACTCTTAAATGCATTTTTAAGCTAGAAGAAACATTACCTGATGAAAAATATGTACGGAAAATCCAAAAAGATAAATATGCGGATTAATTGAATCCCGAATCTAATTTAAGAATCCATCTCAATTAAAGATGACTCATTCTATTAAAACTTTCGTCTATTTTCAAACTACCCACACATCTCTTACTGTACTTATTGAGCATGTAGATAATTGTTTGTTTGTCGAAAATATCTAGCATCAATCAGGTCATACATAAGACAGAATTACTGACTGTAACTTTCAGGTCTATCTTCATCAATAATTAATTTAGCTTGTATTAGAACATCAAATTTTCTTTCTGGAATATGGTCTGTCATTTCGAGACTAGTGTTTTATATGAAGCAAGTTAAGGTTGCTCAAAAATTTTTATTTTCCTGTGTGAATTTGTACAACAAAAACCACTAATTAATGCAAAATGCAAAAACTTACGTTTGGGCGAAAAACCCAGTGAGTCTCAGACACTTAACCTTTACATATAGCAGATACGGCTGCGCCTTGAGATTTCATAAGCTAAATAAAAAGGTTTTAGGTTTCACCCCCAATCGTTCTATTACCTTAGCGGTAGTTTGAAAGTCACTTTAGTGGAAGATCTGTTGGCTCATTTGAGAAATATTTGGGGATTACTTCTGTTTCATGTTTACCTACCTCTAGTTTACCAAGAATCTCGCTTTTAGTTGCATCTATAATGGTTGTATCTTCTACTGCAAATGCAGGGTAACTGATGATACTCAGTAAAGATGAGCTGCATTCTTTTGAATACGACTCTCTTGGGAGCATGGAATATAGAACAGCCTAAAAAAAAGATTTCCCCTTCAGAAAATTTGCTAAAAACCAGTTTTTATCGCGTTATCTGTTAGGGCGATACAAAATTATTTTCCTCGAAGTAGAAGGCGAAGACTTTTAATTAGCAGGCGAGCCATCAATCAAGTGAGGAGTAGATAGATGAGTTCCAATATGAATAAATTAGACCAACACTACGATGGGTCTAAAACGGTTGTTATATTAGTTCAAAGTTCGAAAGGATTAGTAAGAAATGAGAGATACTTGTTGTTTCTTATTGGTGTATTGGTCACATTATTTAAACAATTTTAATATTTCACGTCT
>JAUBWS010009338.1:0-11995 GCA_032270445.1 Darlingtonia californica | reverse complement strand
GTAAAGGCATGAGGGGGAGGAGGTCGTCCATTTATCGGTATACAAAGTTATCAAGCAAAATAATGTCGGTCTAAATCGTCAACCCAAATTGACAAGATCTTAGTTTCTTAAATCATGATTTTACATTCAAAATTATACAGTTGCTATGATGTTTTAAGCCGCATAGAATTTTTCTAGCGTGAAAAAATTTTGTCAGCCCGAACCATTATTATCTGCCGTACTTATATCATATTGTGGTATTTAAGTTAAATTTAATTTTTGGCTTTTGTTCAAAATTTGAGGTTCATCAAAATTAGTGCATTTTTCCACAAAAAATCGAAAAATTGACAAAAGTGACAAAGTGTGCTGACGTCATCAAAAATATGATGACTAAGGAATTATTTTTAACTTAACTCGTTTTATTATGGTCTTTTAGAAAATTCCAAGCATTCAGAAGTTATAGGCCTTAAGACATAGTGGTATTTTGATCGGAATTTGAACATATAAATACATTTGCATTTTGCGCTCTAAGGGTTAAGTGAACGGTTTGAGTAGCAGTTGAGCCTTTGCTTTTAATCGAATACTGCTAAATGGTTGTTTTTACTTTTGCTTTAATCTATAGTTTCAATTCCCTGACTTTTTAGTTCTTAGTAAATCGTAAAAGCTTTCAATTTTTTTCCATTTCGATTTTCCGCATTTTGCATTATTGTGTCTACCGCTTAGTATTTAGTAAAAATATCAAAAGGTCATGAAAAAATTGCTTCCTTTTCCAGGTAATTAAGTCATATTATGTAAATCATCAATTAAGTCGTTACCAAATCAGTAGAAAATTGTCTGGAATTATGTAACAAATAAGTAAAGACCCGCATGTCATTCAAACCCGTAAAAAACATTGAGGACGCTTAGGAAATTTTATGAAGGGAAGAACACTTAAGTTAGCCCTAAGGGAAAAGAATTTTGAATTTTAGAGCTCCTAGATTGTTGGAAAATGCACGGTCTTGATAAAGACAGTTCCGTGGTGCGTGGAAAGATTACGTAATGTTTCGTTTGTTTTGATTCCTCTCATAATTGCGGCCAATTCATTACGTCCTAAAAACGGCTAAGTACCGAACCAACCAATAGGATCAAAAAATCGTTTCTATGACGTAATATTTTGACCACCATTATGAGAGGAATCAAAGCAAACAAAACATTACGGATTCCGCACGCCGTGGAAGGTTTTAGAGCATTACAAATCAAAACGATTTCTATTGCGCAATGAGATCTAAAATTCGCTAAATATTCCTTACGAAATCCTTCTGATACAAAATGGTAAAGCGAGGAAATTCTTGTGTTTTTGGACATCTAGATATCTGAAAACATATTGTTTTCAATTTTTAGGCGAAATAAAGGGTTTACATCGGTAAATAAACAGATACAACCGTTCTTCTGTTTTGTTAACAAAATGTATATTGTTGAGCAAAAATTGTTTGAGGCTTCAGTCCTCGTAGCCCCCCCTAGAAATTACGGCCCTGGATTGCGCTTATATTTTTGATTTGGTTTAAGGCTCTGATTGGCTTAAGGCTTGACTGCAAAATGCAGTTGCATGTGTGTTTGTATCAGTTATTTCAAATTAAATTTAACAATGTGGCACTAAGTCAGAACTCGATAAAAGTCAAAAATTCTTCACAAGTTTTTGCGTACACGCCTACCGCTTATCGCTTAAGGTCGCGTTGAAAATAGCCATTTTTCATTGAAAAAGTAGGATTCTTTCAAAAGGTGAGTTTTAGACTATGAAAACGCTTAGTTTTGGGAAATTAGCTCATGAAAATGACCGCCTTAGGATTCAAATGGCATTAATTTGATGTTTGCTTTAATTTTCACTTAGTAAAAGAGAAAGTAAGAAAGTAGGGAGAAGTAGGCATATCATTGACATCAGCCAGTAAACGAGGGAGTCAATCCCATTTTCGATAATTGTGATCGCCATTGGATATCACACACTGAGGTGGCGCACCACATCAAACCGTCAGTACCCTATACCAGAGTCTTCTCATTCACTGAGAAGTAACGTAAGTTTGTTCGGCAAGATTAGTTTTGGCGTGGGATGGACTGGTACAGTTTACCCGTCAATTTCAATTTAATTTACTGCACAGCTCACATTACCTTAGCTGTACTACTCATGCGTTGAGTGGGCGAGAGGTTCGGGCTCGAACCAGAACGGGAGCTATCCGACTTTCACTTTGAAAGGAAGTAAACGATTTGAAGAATATTTGTGAGTGACGTCCATGTCCGATATCAGGCATTTCAAGAATGTATCTCATTTCAATTCTTAGATATTTCAAGAAATGTCAAGAAATGATTTAGGGTGATGACTATATTAAATTAGCCGACCCATAAATAACACTTGTGGAATATTAAATGATTTTTAATGGTGAGCAGTACAGAGAATTCATATATTTGTTGCCAAAAGGTTTGCTTTTGTCAGAACTTTCACAAACTTTTCAACTATGGTGTTTTTAACAGTAATAAAGGGTCAAAATTTGTCATATTAAGGGGCTGATTATATGGAGAAAATTGTCCCGCTTTGCTGGGGCGGAATAATTAGCGGGGTCCCGTTTGGTCAACAAATCCCCTTAAATTGTAAATAAAAAAGTATCCAGCCGCGGTCCATTGGGACTACTCATATCAGGTGTTATGTAAGGTATCAACTCATCTGCAAGTTTTTTAATCTTAAACCTCATCAAACAAACGAAAAACATTTTCCCACTTTTCTTTACCAAGCACTCCATTCAACAGGTTTTTCAAAACTGGTCTGTTCCTTCCGGATTATACTAAGTACCTCGAAGATTACGTTTACAGCGTTCCGCTACTTTTAGAAAAGAATTTTTACTGTTCAGTGAAAAATTAACAATTATCTCGATTAATTTCTTTTGGGGAGTCAAAATCAATCATTGTAACTCAGGTTCTATCGATATTACAGCTACATACTGTGTAATAAGAGCTATCATAGCTCTTTGTTTGTTTTTATTTTCATCTATAATTTTTAATGTTTGTTTATATGTTTATTTTTCCGCCATAAAATCACAAAGAAAATTGTATCCCGTCTTTCACTTCAACCGGAAAAATTTCCAATATAATCGGTGACTAAGTTTCGTCCCGTCCCGGCAAAACAGGATAGTTCCAACCCATATAATCAGCCCCTAAGCTGCATTCTTACTTACTTGGATCAGGTCTTGTTGAGAGTTGTCTTGACAACGAACTCCCAAAAGAAATTTTGCAAGTATCTCCTCTTTATGTTATGCTTTAACTTTATTTGATTGGAAAAAAAAGCGGAGTGCTAAAATCAATTTCGGGAGACGTGTAAACATATAAAATATGAATATTTTATGTCTATACGTTGAAATTCCACTCATCAAAACGCTCTTGACAGATTGCCAAGAGAAGAACGGACACGACGGACACTAATTTAGATTTTGCGGCCAGATGTGAGTGAAGCAAGATGAACCGATGGACGACTAAGAGCTGATATCAGGCAAGCGAATAGTGAAAGGTTATGTAGTGGTACAAAGATATTGGCAAAGCTTCGTGAGTAGAAACTTTCTTACTGTGAAAGTTTCCTCTTGCGAAAAATCTCTAACAGAATTTTCTTGCAGTTGGTAAAAGCTGTTTTTTCAATGTTACAGGCTCTACCGTTTATGCGGTCATGGATGATAGAACACTTTTTCGGTCATGGACCCCTGGGTAGAGACCTAGGAACTCCCTGATCCATGCCCCAGGGAGCGGTCCCTTGGTGTCTAATGATTGGCAAAATCTGGAAATGCTACGGCACTATAAAAGCGTTTGAATAATTGAAAGTTTGTCGAAGTCAGTAGTGGCTAAACGGTTAGGGCGCCAACGTAATTGCAAGGTTAGATCTGAGGTTAAGTTCATGATAGCACTGACGTTAACACAAGTTTGGGTGAATTTCTTGTTCATGTTTGCTGAATGCTAGTAGTTGGATGAGGGTAATTCATAGTTGTTGGTGCAAGGAGTAAAATCTGGAAGGGTATAAGATATACAACTTCTTCTAGCACGTGGTTTTGACAAGGGGATTCAAGAAAGGAAGTAGGGATCTTAAAACCGGATTTACCCTTATGAATTTTTGTAACTCTTTTTAGTTAGTGTTTTTTACTGATCATTTTAATTGTTTTCGATCAAAAGATATTGAGTAGAAAACCGGCTTGAATATTCTAGCCTAATATTCTCGAATGTAAGAAAAATACCGAGGCATTCATTTTTTTGAGTACATTCAAACAGTTTTAAGGGCATTTTCTAACTGATATACCACTCATTTTTTGCCATACACCTGGTCCATCTAACAATAGAAAATGGAGCTAATCATGTCTCTGTATTTCGCGCTTAGAAACCAATCAGCGTGGACTATTTATAATGATTAAAGTTCTATGTTTGTAATTTCTAGTCTTCCAAATTACTTTGGACGTCTGTCGATAGACCATGTATAGGGCAAAAAAAAGCCCGATCGGATAGAATAGGGACAATCATGCTTAAAAAACCGTACACCACCATGCTAAGTAAATTTTTAGTATGTTGTTTATATAGGAAGTTCAGCTGTGGACACTTGTTAAGTAGAGCAATTAAAAGAAAATTATAATTTTAATTACAGGGCGGAGTTTCTGGATGCTAACCGTGGGAGAACTTGTGCAAGGTAAATGCGTTCTAAAGAAAAGACATTGACACAATTCCTCACAACGAATTGCTCGGCCAAATGCCAACAAATTTTTCAGCTAAAGAATTTAGTTTTTCCGCCTTTCAAATTATTGACAAAAGCTATTTCAACTAGCTGGATCTTGAATTAAATTTGAACTAAAAAGTTGAAATACAACGTTGTCTCCAGGGCTTTTTTTCTTCTTTTTGATATACCAGGGATATACTGAAGAAAAAGCCCTGGGATATTAGACCTCTATATCAATTATTATTGGTTGATAAAGTTGATAAAGGGCATACAATAGATTTTTAATTATGCAAAAGTCTTATAGGTGCTCTTCTATAAACGGACTTTGAAAACGTGCCAAACAGCATGTCTATTATTTTAAATGAAAACGATCAACTGATTGAATAAAGAGGTCATGAGGTCAAGCAGGGATATCTGTTTAAACACTTATTTGGTGATGCTATTGTTTTCGTTTTTACCAAGGTTCTTGGTATTTCTCTCCTAATGTTCCAGGGCCTCTTCTGCGACGCTATCAAAGATAAAATGTTTTGACGGGATAAAGGTACAATACCTTAGCAATGGTATTCCGCAAAAAGCTAAATTTTTATGGAGATCGGGTTGAGAAACTTTATGGTGAAAACGGTGTAGCGATATGTTAATCATTAGAAAGCGCAAGCATACTTTGAAGATGCCCAATTTTTCAAACACTTTTCAAATTTGAATTCATGGAAACTGGAAAGAGAATACCGATAATTTAATTTGATATCGAAAGAATTAATCAAGAATTAATTTTTTTGTGCACCTTCAGAAAATATAGATAAAGATATAAATATAGATTCAACAGGGCAATTTCCAATACTCTCAATGGCGTTTTAATCAAATGTTAACGTAAGTCTGCGTTTTTCGATGTCTATAGGTTTAGAAGCAAAAACAACCGCATTTTAGTATTTGACACCGTTGGATGCCTCCCCCCCCCCCCTTACTTAAAGCTAATCTGAAAATATTGGAGAGGCAAGAGGTATTTACAAAATTTAATGCATGTGAATAAACACGGAGTAAGAGACTTGAATTATTTCAACTATTCTTTCTATGCATGATTTTAAAGCCTTAAGCATTTAAGTCTGTGAACAATTTTATCAAGTTTTCATAATTTTTCAAGTGTCGTGTCAAAATTAAGCACTATCTTTTTCAATATCCATAATTTTGGATACATATCTTGTTGTGTCTCGTACCAGTTTTTGTTGGGCGAAGAAAGTGTCATCATACTTCACGATTTGCGTTTGACCTTGAGAATGAATTTTCAGGACTTGCAGGTAAATATGAATCAGTGTAATTTTTAAATTTATAGCGTAGTATTTAATAGTATTTTTTATAGATGTTTAGCCAAATTATCAAGTTTGCATTTAATGAAAGAAAACTGTTAGATATATCAATTACAAATTTTCACGTTAATTAAATGTTAATGATATAGGTAAATTGACTTTGATTCTTTCATGGCAATTTTCATTGTTGCTTTTAACGTTGATTGATTTATGAAACTGTTTTGGGACATTTTTTCTTTCATATGCTCTCAAAAATGGGCTGGCCTAAGCTATCGTGCACAATTCGTATTCGATTTCCTCACATATTTTTATTGTCAGCTAAATATGAGAAATGGCCAACTAGTGTCTATAAATTTATTTTGCTAATGAAGGCTCAATCATCATTAAGCGAGACAGATAACCGCAAACCTAACCTTTTTTCATACCTTGTTATTAAGTGGCGTTTTCTGGAAGTATATAAAAAGCAAGCTCGCGGAAACAGACTCGTCATTTAGGTATCACTTGCGTTTGTAGGTAGTAAACAGCAGAAACGATTTTATGGTCATAATGCTGTATCACGTAGCTTATTTTGGAGGATTACGGAGAAGATTGAACCAACACGTATCCGTTTATTTACATATCGGATTTCACAATCATGGTGACCACGTATGCATGAATGGTGTTTAAGTAAATTTTACGTGGGACCATTATAAAAGTCATTATAAAAAGCGCTGGTTTGGAAGTTTATAAAGAGAAGCGGAATATGTATTTTGACGTTCAGGTTCACTCAATCATCTGATTCCATTCAATTTGTGTTTTTTATGTGATTTGACAAAGGGCTAGATTTTATAAGACAAAAGTTCATGACAATCACGGAAAAATGTAGCGGTACAAGAGAAAAAAGAATTTAGCGTGTTTAGCAAAATCATTTCATGTTTACTTGTTGCACTCTTAAGACAGTCCATTTCGTTTCAATGCCATGGTATTTGTATCTCCGTAATGTCACCTTGTTCATACGATATCAGATCATCAAATATGCGAGTGGATTTAACGGAAAACAAGTGGTTGACCTAATGAAATTCTATCTAATTATAGGTACCATTATCATACTATTTTTATATCTGAAAGTAATAAAACTGCCATTAAGTGCCATGAGACAGCAATTAATGATTTTGCCTCGTGGTTATGGCCAATACTGCTTGTTTCAATTTCGGAATATAAATGCACGCGCAAATTTCGTAGTCAGATTGGTATTTAAACAAACCGCTAAAAATAGCGTTGCTACATAGAAGTCTATTAACGCGTAATGAGAAATTAAGTTTTGAATGTAACATTCTACTAATCATCAAAGTATAGATTTACCTACCCAAAAAATAATTAGGAAATTTGCGCGCGGACTTGTAAACTGAGCTCGGAGAAAAGTGATTACCTCTTAAATAATAACCCATCTCGTAAAAATTTTATTTAGTTTTGTTGGCAGCTTATAACTTTTGTTGCTAATACCACTTAATGCCTATTTTCTTTTTGTCGGCAGGTCGGCAGTTTAGTCATTGAAGCTGTTCTTCTTTGTTTGTTGTGACTGTGTAAACAGTTGTAACATTTCTTAAAACTTCTGAATAGCTGTTTGTATTGCAACTAAATGTTAAGTTTGGCTGAAGTTTCAATTCCGCATTCCACCTTTTACAGTGCGTGTAGTCTATTGACGATTACGTGCTCAGAGAACTAAGGGACACAGAGAAGGAAAAGCAGTTGAGTATAAAGTGTACACTTTCCGAAGATTGTAATGCATTAGCAAACAGGAGACTGCAAAACGCTACTATTAATTGTAAATCCTTGGATGTAGTGATCCGAAAGACCTCTCGCAAGCACAGCGTCGTTTCGCACGCTTTGTGCACAGGTCTGCGCATCAAACTAGCCACGTACTAATTCGAGCCAGTGGCGTATCTAGAGGTAGGTCGCGCTTACAGGAGGAGCGAAAAATGCCATTAAAGTTATTAAAAATTCATTCTAATAGGTCTATATAAAAGAAAGTTATATTTGACGACTCTAACATCTCTCCGCTTGGCTTGTGCGACCTCTCCTAGACACGCTACTGCGAGCAACAAGAATTGCCGTTGTGTTTGACACTACATATAATTTCCATGCATGATTGTTTTTTAGATGAGTTTAATATATAGAATCACGAATTTAACTTTGCTTGTTGGAACCATGTTGGTAGGTGTTCCAGCCAAGAATCTACCGAACAAATCAAACATTGCTAAAACAAACGGCTGTAAAACGATACCATTTGACATGCCAATTAATGTGAAAGGTTGCAAAGCGACTACCATCAAAAACAATTATTGCTTTGGCTATTGCAGTTCTTTGGTTTTGCCAAGATATGGCTCATCCAAGAGCACTTGTCGCATTTGCACGCCTGAAAAACATTACAAGAGAGTTGTTTATTTGGAATGTGAACGTATGGTTAAGGGTGTAAAGACACTGATTAAAGAATCAAGAGTTGTTGAGATCATTAAGAAATGCTCTTGCAATAAGTGCCCGGTCGGACGGTTGAAATTGACGAGCATGAAGAATTAGCGAGAAAAAGATGAGTAATTGAGAAGCAATATGAGATTACCATTTGGAGCGTATTACTATGTAAGAATTGACCGAGAAACGTAAAATTCGCTCAATTACTTTTTAAAAAAGTTTAGAGCTTGAATGGACATTCTCGACGTATGAATTGGATGCAAGCGAGAGTGGAGGTTTATCTTAAAAACTTCAAATATGTGTAAAATATTTTAATACCAACTCCTTATGCAAAGATTAAAGACAAACGATGAACGATATGACGAATCCAGCGATGAAAAAAATGTTATGAATTCGTTTTATTACCATGGATTTTATTGAACTGTTTACCGGAATTAGGTGGTTACCGTATGTAAATGCATTTCGACCGGTACGAGATATCATTTTAACATTTCTAAAACGTACACCTTATCGAGCCTTTGTACGCTGGCACTTATAGACTGTTCTGCGGAAAAGATCATGTAATGTTTCGGTTTGATCCTTCTCGTGATGGTGGCCAAAACATCACGTCATGGAAATAATTTTTTGATCCCATTAGTTGGTTCCCTGATATGACGTAATTCTTTGGCCGCCATAATGAGAGTGATCAAAACAAACGATATATTACTTTTTTTTTCCACGCACGGTCTATTCAACCACTCCCAAAAATCGGTAAGCTCCGTATAGGGCCGTGTTTTATATCACTTGCAGAATCTAAAAAGGAAAAACGTATTCCATTGTTTTGTTAAGAATTTTCTTAAAAATCTGTTTGCAACAGAATATATCATTTTGTTTTACGTTTTACGTTCAAGATAAACAAGCTTTTACGCTGTATTCAAAATCAACGCCATTATTTGTGCACATTTTCAAACTTTTGTCCCTCTTAACACAGGTTAAGCGCCTGATAGCGCCACGAAATTAACGCTAATGTTGGGCCGGCGTTAAATGGGCCGCTATGGTATACAGCGTCACTGATGGATGTTAGAGCAATATTAAAATGATTTTTTGTACCTTCATTACAGGGATGCGGAAAAAAGCTAAATTTAAAAATGAGAATTTTTTTGATTTATTCTATTCTAAAAGTAATTTACTTGTATATTTATAAATATTTATTTTAACATTTGTTTACAATGTTTTATAAGCCAATATTGTATTTCTAAAAAAATGATAATACTAAGATAAAACCAAAATTCAATTCATGCGATGATTTTTTCAGCTCTCTTCTAAGATGTCTAAGATAAATATGCTATAATGTGACAAGAGGAACAATTATAAAAAATACTGAAAATTTTTGGTTTTTGGTGTTAATTGATCCTTAATCTTTTGTTGCTACTGTAACCACGGAGACAATGAAAAACGGTCCTTAGACAATGCACCAGGAAGAGGTCCCCGGTCAGCAAATAAGCAATGTCCAAAGAAATTGAGCATATGTCGACTGTTAAATACATATTAAACTAGTTTGAAAAGGCAATATTTAACAAGTTTGGTTTTGTTAAAGACATCCTCTTTATAAATTGGTTAGTGACGCATAAGAGGAAAAGTTTGAAAGGTTATGAGTGACAGATTATGTATTGAGATTTATCTTGCTTGCCGTTAGATCGTTTTGTGTTGCAAATGATTTATGAAGACAAACAGTTAATCATTTCTATTTACTAAGCTATTTGAGCTTATTTACGGAAAATTTGGTGGAGGTCATTAGGCCATTACACATATAGTACCTTTCATACATGCAGTCAGGCAACATTATACCATATATCAGAGCCTACTCATCAAAGTGACTTGCGACAGTAGAGATAAAAAGATACAGACTACTTCCCAAGAGAAATCTTTAAATGGCATTTACACAAGAATTCTACGAAAATTTCATTGGAGCAGTCACACAATCGACAAAAATCTCTATGGTAATATTCCACTACTAGGTGACATGACCACTTCTCGACGTTTACAGCTCTCTAGACACTGTTATCGTCATCCAGAGCTCAGCATACAGCGACTACTAATATTGGAAATAAGCAGGGCCGAAAACAAAGAGGATGACCCAAATTGTCATTTGTCAACACGCTTCGGAGAGATAAGGGGCCTTTGGTATCAGTAAATTATCTGCGCTGATAATGGATAGAATCAATATTGGCGTCCCAGAGTGGTTGGCCGGTTTCAGTAAGTAAGTTAAGTAAGTCTCTGCATCAAACGGTCAAAATTTGAATATTACCCCATCTTTCTTACTTACATTTTTAGCTCTTTCGACTAAATAAGTCCAACAAATTTAAACTTTCAAAGGGACTAATAAATGAAGGCCTCACCATTCTACATTTCCGAGGATACAAAATAGATGAGAGTTTCGTAAGATCGATATAAATTTTAATTTGTAACAATCAACATAGTACTGATGTCAATGTTATTCCGAATTTTCTAATTTGAGGCTAATTTGCATACAGACTAATTTTTTAATCTAACTTCAAAGAGGAGCCTTAAGCTAAGGAAAATTCCCGATAGAAACTGCTTGTGCACTGGTGGAGAGACAAAAACTTTTTTCAATACCCAGAAAATTCAAGCTTCTATGTTACTGGTATCCCTTCTTCCTCTCTCCCACGTTTATAGCTTCTTTCGAAACGGAATAGCTTGTAGATCTAATGATGTCCCATCAGATTTTGGCTGGGCTTTTAATGTGGTGAAATTTCGAATATAAAAATTTCTATAGGAAGGTCAATAAGAATCCGCTAATTGTTAAATAAGCTTCACAAGTATTCATTATGATAATTTGAAGAGGAAGGGAAAGGAGATTACATAGCTGTTAAAATGAGAAATGTCTGGAATTATTTTTGGATCATTTATGTCAAGTGTGTCACGGAAAATAATTGCGTTCTCCAGAAATATTTTCTAAAGAATTGTACCTATTAAAAATGATAATACACTTTTCTACACAATCCAAACATTATTGGTTGAAATGATAGATTCTTTTTCTCTCACCTTATCACGACTGGTCCAATTTTCGATAAAAAGTATATAAATAAGGTCAATAGTTCATGTAATTGTCTAACATATCGATTTTAAAAAAAAACAAAATTTGTGTTGATGGTCATTAAGTCATTAAGAATTTAAAGAGCAACGATTTATAAGGAAGCAGATATTTTCTGCACAACATAAATGAGAAAGTACATATAAATACTGTACCAATTAGGCCATAAATCATAAACCATTTTCGTTCGTACAAGGGTAAGGACAGTCAGAATTTGAAGCCATAACCAAAATTACTAAGCGACTGTAATTGATTTGTTTTGTAATTTACTGAACCGAAAATGCAGTATCAATCAGATCCATAATAAAAAAACTACTTAGTTCAGTACAAGCACAAAAACAATCTGAATTTCAAACCATAGGTAAAATTATTGAACAGCCATGATCGATTTCTTTTGTAATCATGGAACCAAGTGCACTCACATTATATTGTAATGAATCAACAGATCCTGCATCAACAGAT
>JAUBWS010009227.1:0-20763 GCA_032270445.1 Darlingtonia californica | reverse complement strand
ACTTTCGCGAATCGGCTTCCTAGGCCATTTCGCGCGGGATAAACTTTCGCGAATCCGCATGTCAGTTTATTTCGCGAAAATGACCAAAAAACGCGAAAACGCGAAACTTTCTCCCCGTAAAGTAACACGACACGACAAAACAATACGATCAAAAATGTCTATCTTGAGATATATAAAATCTCAGATCAGCGTTGTTTACTATTTTAATGTCGTAGGGACATCACGCTAAAAAGTATGAATTTTTCTGTAGCTGTATTCAAAAAGTGGGAAGGCAATCAGACCAAAAAAGAAAAGCGTTGGATTACAATATACCATTCCTGCTTAAAGGTAAATATGGGTTTGGTGGGGACTTATGTGTTCTGATACCAACCGATGCCTAATGCATTTTTTGAGTTTCCTGCAAAAAAAGAACCGATATTTTGTGTTTTAGGCTCCTGTATTTTTATGTATTCGATCTTAAATTCTAGTCTCTTGGAGAATAGAGCGTGTTGTAAGACGATATGATGCCTGCTGGATTTGTTTTTGATTTCCTGGATATTTTGTTTCTAGATTTTTCGAGGTGTTCTGAGACCATTTGGATTTGGCTAGGTTTTTTGTGAACGTGGCCCTCCTGGAAAAAAAGAACAGATATTTTGTATTTTGGGCTCTTTGGATGCTTCTGCATACACGCAATGGAGGTCCAACAGGTCCAGGAATCAACCAAAACACTTGTACCACAGAGTTTGACGTTTTATATACAACATTGAGGACAGGTAAGGGAACAGAAAGTCCAGGATTTTGCAATGAACTGTATACAAATCTTTAATGGAAGAGCAGGCATCACTGTTTAAGAAAGAACGTTTCTAGGAATCTGTGTTTTACTTTAATCATGAATTAATTGAAAAAGTAGGATGGATGTACGTCTAATTCTCACAACATGAAATAACTGAGCTTATTATTTGTGGGAAGTTCTTTCAAATTATTACTTTTATCTATAGAGCAAATTGTTTCCGCAGGTTAATAAGTCATCAATTACTTCATGTCAATGTGAACCGCGATCAATTCAGACAGTTTAAGTATTTTTCCTCCTTATCGGTCTCATTGAACTTTTTATTGGAATAAATGTGCATGCGCACAACTCCTATCCAAATGAAATTTACAATAAAATAGTTCCTTGCTTCAAAAAAGATTTACAAAAAATTCCATAAAAAACTAAGTCTCGATAATAATAATAAACAATAAAATACCTACATCATAAAATCATATGATTCGATTGCTGAGAAAACGTCAATACATTCGAAATCGAAATATGTCAGAAATTTAAAAGCCGCAATAAAAATTCCTGGGTTTTTAGCCAAATGCTCTCAACTTATACAAAACAAGAATCAAATTTTGCTTAAATTGTTCATTCTATTTCGATTTGACCTCATCAATGCACGAAAGAGAAACGAACTTCTTTCCCAACTACTTATAAAATATTTACAATAAAAGTAAAAAAAGGCAGAATGACAAAATATGGTAAAATAAGTTTTTAAAATCCCAGTTAAAAAAATCGTCAGTTTGCTGTACATTTGTTGTTGTTACATCAGTATATATCCAAGTTCAATAAATATCTCATCCTCAGAGATTGGCGGCTTGTTCATTCAATAACTTTTGACTTGTATCGTATGGATTCATCTTGTGATGTTCTGGTGCATATACGTTGTTACCTTGGTAACGGTCCAGACGTTCTTCTTTAAGTTTCCGGATAAGCTTTCCGTAAACGAGCATGTCCTTCTTCCGGATGTATTCCAAATATTCACACTCGCGGAGTGTAAGTGATTGGTAAACACGTTTAGCCTGACTTCCTTGCGACAAGAAACATGTTATAGTGATGAGATGGTCCACAAGCTGACTAATGAAACCGATACAACTGATCACCATACCCAAGATGAAGAGAAACCATAAAACAATCAAAACATACTGATATAATACATTTTGGGAAATTTCACAAACGAATTTGTGGGTATTGAAAAGAGTATGCTTGATGTCTTTGCCCAATTCCAAAACTTCACAAAAACCAAAGGTTGGTAGCAAAACCTCTCCTGGTTTAAATCTTTCACGTCGTCTGGTGTAATCGTATGCTTTGGGGTTACTTTGTTTACTCCAGTTAACCCATTCTGTGCCATAGGTTCTGAAATCACCATTTATGAGCGAATCGGTTGCAGTGAAGGCAATCACGTTAGAAAGCAGGTAACATAACTTACAAAATAAATTGCTAACTAAACGCAACCTCATTCTCATAGGTGGGTTGATTTGATAATTGAAGTAATTTTTCACGATAGCGTCAGTGTCTACTTCAAGAGCCTTGATGGTTGCCTTTAAACTGATCAAATCTGTATTGATGTATCGGAACAGAATATAAGGGAGATAGAACAAGAACCCAATGACAGCTATGTAGAAAGGAAACCATTGGTACTGGAGATAAAACGTCTTCGTCATGGGAATACATTTGGGATTAATTGGACTAACTTCACACAATTCACCAGTTGAGTACATACCATCATGACTGAGCTGTCTTGGGATTCCATAGTATCCCATGATTCCAGGGGTATGTTTCAACTCCTTGAACACATAAAAACCTGAAGAAAGGGAGAATACGTTTTCATAGAATGAATTTCACACTTCAAATGAAGTCGCAAATTTCTCGGTTTTCGGGGGTCTCCCGCGAAAGTTAATTCACACAAAATGAACAAAGAAGTTGATCCGTGGAAACTCAATTCTGGCAAAATTTTCATTTTACATAACCACAAATTGTTTTGGGAACAAATGGATATTCTTCACACTTGTATTAGATTCGCATTGCTGGTTACTTTAAAAAATTTGCATTTCTTTTATATACAAATCTTCAGCTTAGGGACAAGAATAACTGATAGAATTCTTCAGTTTTCTTCCATGAAAACTGTATGGTATTATATCATATATTGAGGAAATTGAGAAAGCGGTTATAACCTGGTCAAATTTCAGGTATGACGAAAGTTGCATGAGATATGACATATTTCATTGCTTTAAGACAATCTCAGTGATTTTGAATAAAATTATTATTAAAAATAGTTTATTGTGCATGCACATGAACTGGAGGATAAATTTTACAATTTTCTGTTGGAGCTTGCAATCGTGCGAAATAAATATTTAATTACGCTGTTCTTTAATTTGCTCGATTGTCGAGAACAACGAAGATTTGAGTATCATTTTCACAGCAATTGTGCAGCAAAGAATAGCACCGGCAATGCATGAATGCACGCCTTTTGTGGGTTTAACAAGATGAAACAAAAACGTGTTTAATAAAAGATCAAAAAAATAAATCTCGGCATTGCAAAAAAATTGATATTTGTTTGAGAAAAATACCTGAAGCCTATGAATCATTTATTTGAACAGGTAATAAGAGAAAATATCATAGCCTGTGTACCACAAACATCATTAAGAAACAGGCTAGTTCAAATGAACAATGAATGGAAAAATAAGTTCATTCAACGGAAAAATTGAAAACTTAGGAATACGAAAAAATATTATCAAATTAATTCCAAAATTATCAGAAAATGAAAAATTTGTCGTCCACTTTATTCACCCAGAATTTATTTTTGGTCCTACTCCTTGCCTGTTTTTAAAAGTTTATGCCATAAAAACAAAATATATGATGTTGTCCAATAGCACGATAATATCTTAAACAGTAAGAGTCCAGTAAGGATTCTTCTGCCAAAAAATATTCACTGAAACGTTTCAAAGACAAAAAATAGAATGTGGAAATGATCGACTATGTGGAAGGATAAAATTACCTTGAATCCAACATGCTTGATGCACATAACCTTTATCAATACCAGCAGTTCCTGGTATAATACAAGTAATAGTATCTTTAAACCAATTCAACCCAAGAAGCATGGATGAAACCATAGCCATCTTGACCATAAAAATACGGTTGAATTGATCAGTAAAAGAATCATGACGAGCTTTGAACTTGATCTGTAGTAGACCTTTGATACTGCCTGTTATCATCGACATGTTGTTGAGATTTTCTTAATCACTTCTCTTCGAATTTTTCTTCGTGATTTATTCTGTAAACAATTTCTTCCACACACTTTCTTTTTGCCACTCGCTATTCATGTATTTTGAAGACACCTGTGCTCTCTTCAATTTTACCGCGTTTTTTCTGTGCTAAGTTGGTCGATTAATCTAAAAAAGATACAATAAAACCAGATAAAACAAATGTATCTAGTTTCAAAACCAGGGTGAGTATAGCGTGGAAACTATCTGTCCGAAAATCATGGGAAAGTGCGTAAATGTTTTAACAATAGATTTTAAAAGAACCTTACCTATATAAATAATAAACGTTGAGTTAAAAAAAACAGTTCAATATACAAAAAAATTAACAACTAACGAATCGAGAAATAAATCTAGGCATAAAAAATCTCGATACACCACATCACCATCATCATAAAACAACAATAAAATGACCAAAGGAAGTTTTAATAGCATTCCCAATCATTATCTAACCACCTTATTGTTTTAATACATCATTTGATTGGATAACGTTAAATATCTGTTTTGTTACTCAAGACAATCATAATGCCTATGAGACAATAGAAGCAGTATGACATTGTCCTCAATACAAAGTCCATGGAATGTACGTAAGATGCACCAAAGGTTTAACAGAATGGTAAGAAACAGCCTAAGTGGCTTAAATGCTGAGTTTAATTAAAATTTCAACAGAGATAGATAAAAGTAAGGAATCTTTTAGATGCTTGTGTCATTTAATCGTAAAAGAATTGGTTTTGAGAGCATAATCACCAGTTCCGAAAAAAAATAAAAGGATCGATCGAAATACTACGCACATTATATTAGTTTAAATAAAAAAGTAAATTGAAACCTATATATATAGAAAGAAATTAAATGGACGATAAAAAGATCGTCAACAAAATAACATGAAACTAGAAAAACGTACACACACTTTTTATAACGTAGCGACTAACTACTCTGAACCTTGATCATACAACGGTTAAATGCTACGACAATAGCAAAAAAATTCTGCTTAATTAAATGGAATAGAATGTTACCTAATCACAAATTACATCAAAATGACATAGTTAATTACTCAGCAATTAAAATTACAAATCATTATTCACGTACATCATTTATATGAAGCAACTATGAAGAAAATTGAATTGTTATATGAACAAATATATTGAAAGTTTCTTCTTCCTTATATTTTTTTACTTATTTACACAGGTTTTATGACACCCACCATTAAGATAGATCTGGTCTGTAATTTAGATTTCCAAAAGTCTGTAATTCTTATGTATAAAAGGTGTGAAACATTTTTCGAGAGAAAACCAAAGACTTTGAAATGATTGAAGTTATTCATTTGACAAAAGTCACGTTTTGATACTTGAGTGATAAATTCACTCTTCTGATAAATTAATTTGGTTCAATAAATCTCAAGTTTTAAAGAACGCCCAATACAAAAGGTATACAAAGAGAAGGTAAAGATGTAAGTCAATAAACTGGTTAAATATTATACATACAACAGCAGTGAGAAAAATTGCTTGGTAACCCACGAAGATGAAAAACTAAACCACATCTTTTTTGAAATAGAAAAACCAACGTAGCACTACTTTTGATCCCTAAAATAGGGTTAATGCTAGCAAATATCAAATATTTTAACTTTTATGTACAGGATTTTGACTATTCACTTTGACTAAAGGCAACTTAAGCTTTTATAAAAACGTGCAAAAATTTAAATAGAATGCCAGACTCTATTTATTTTTATGAATTGCAAAGTAAGAGAAGCGATGATATGGTAAAAAACAGCAATAGAAGATTCATTGAGTAGAAATAAAAAATCTACCTCTTGTCTAACTTTCTTCTTTTACCCGTTGTTGTTCAATCCTTTCGTAATCATTAAACCTCCTCTAATCATTTATAATGACCGTTTATAAAATATGGCTCGCTTACGTGCGAAAAATGATAATTACATCATTCGGACAGACAATAACAACAATTACGTAAAGTGCAAAGTACAAAAACTGATCAATGGTATTCCCCGAGGACACTCGGCACAATAACAGGTGATAATGGTTAAAACACATTTATAACAATTCTGATGGTGCTAAAAACCATTAAGTTATCATTATATACCAGATAATTGTCTTAATGATCTACACTTGCCGTAAAAAATTGATGAACATTTTTGTGTTTGTGAATGTTTATGGATTATAAGAACTTTTTCAATTTAATAAAAAAAATATTGATTTTCTAATGTAATTTTAGAAAATATAATGTGGATCGCAAATTTTCGCAAAAAAGAAAATAAAAAATACGCAAAGCTTTTGTAAAAAATAATAAAAATAAATTTTTCTCTGAGGATTTGAAATATTTTAGATGACGCAATTAACAAACATTTACGGGGATTATTTTCCTTCAGCATAATCGATTCAATTGACGTATGTCTCACTGGAGTTTCCCTATCGCCTCAATAAATTATCCAAATATTGTTTTCACTTGGTTTTGAATGCATGCCATTACAAAATATAATATCATGACAATATGCTCATCTGCGATCAGTCATTCTAATGAGTATTATTAACACCATAATTATCAATTTGACATTAATTACATTTTCAAAAATGTTGACAAGTGATGTCAAGGTGTATTTTTAGGATAGACAAAGATATATTTCCTATTTACGAACCGGAAATTGAAACTAATGTTAGAGCAAATTAAACATAAAGTTCAAATGAAAGTTTCAGGCCAATTCGTTCTTTTAGAAGAACTCAAATCGGATTGAATATGATGGACTTTTTCCACAGACCTTTCTTACTTTGTCCTTACTTTGTGGTACGAAATTATTGGATAAACAACCTGTAAACATACAAGAAATCAAAGGAAGTTGCAACCAATCACTTAATATTGGTTTAGAATTTTCCAAAGTATCAATAGTCAATATTCTTATCTTTATATATTTAAAAGACCATATAGTTAAGGTTCAATCGGGTTCAATAATCCCCGGTCTGTAAAATACACCTTATTAGTAGAAACCAAAGAATGTAAAACATCACAAGAATGACCAAATTTGACATTTGTCCAAATTTGATTGCAGGCCAAGTCAATCGTCCAAAGTGATATTTTGATCGTATGAAGTTTGGTCTGCAAAATACACACATGTAAAAGAGCGTTGCCATTTTCAAGTCTTCCGGAAAGGCTTAAGGAAAGTCTGTATAATATGTTTGGAAAAACGAGTCATCTTGAACCATTTGTCTTGATTATCGTTGTTTGTTCAAAATTCTGGTTGTTCTTTATCGTCAAATTATTATATGCTTGAATACATACTTACTTCAATGTTATTTTAAAGACTTAACGGAAAAATTTAGTGGTCTGAACTTGGCACTTGAACTATATGTAGTGGTCGAAATAGCGGCCGGTAGGTCGGTCGTCGGCAATTACCGACCAAATTTCGCACATGACCGACCAAAATATAACTGGAAAACTCCAAATTAGCTAGTATTTTTCAAGTTTTGAAATATTGAAATGAGTCTATTGAACAAATAAGAAAGAAATTAGTTTTATGTATTAACATAGCGTATGATATATAAAACTCGTTTTCCCTTAGAACATATTTAGGTATTCATTTTAAATAGATAATAAAAGACGCTTTTTTAAGTATTTTTTCTGAACTAATTTTCATTCAATAACTACATACTAAGACGTTTTTCTCATCAAAAATACAGCAAACCTAATATTTTTACCCTGGCTCCAACCTGGATCTCCCCCAGACTCCCAGCTGCATTTGAGTTCGACGATCGAAATTGATAAACCAATCAATCTGAAAACCGTTATTTCAATCACTGATATAATACTTATAATAGCTATGACTGTGCAATTTACAGCAATAAGCCTTTAATTAGAATTTAAAAAATATGAGAAGATAATGAGTTCATCACGTGATAAAAATTAAAAGTATCATATCCTTTTTAAAACAAAGTAAATAATATTTATAAGATAGATAAAGAGATTTGAAAAACTTACAAAATTAATGCTTTTACCATACAGTTTAACGTGATAGAAAAATTCATCAAAAATCGGAAAATAAATATCCATTGTTTCTCTTCTCTAAAGTGAGATTGCTTTGTTCTTGAGATATACATTTTCTTTTTCAACAGAATAACAACAACACTGGTCAAATTACGAAATCAAAATCAATAAATCGATTTTCAAATTTGGATGACGCTTTGGAAATCATGATATTAATGACAGTATTAAAATGTTTAACGAATGTTTAAATCTGGAAATGTAAAACAAATATTTTTATTATAAATGAATCAACAGATCCTGATATAATATGACTTTCCAACAACCGCAACCAACAACCTTTTATTATGGTATCGTTTTACGAAAACGCATAAAAATCTGAATAATGAAGCAAAACGTGTTTTAAAAAAAAACCACGACCATGCTTAAATCTTTTAGCCTAGGAAACACAGCGGTTGTTTTAAGGAGAAGAGAATTCCAGGCTAAAAAAGTTGGATACATTTACGAAAACAAAAAACTTTGCTGATTTCAAGAAAATAATTTTTACTTCCCACATTTTGGTAAAAGTTTGAAAATCCTCTGGAGGTTGTTAATTGTTGGTTTATTGTATTGTCGTTTTTTGCAGAGTGTAAATTGTCTTTATTGAATTTGGCGAAATCAACCACATTTAAACCTTTGAATCATACAGACACTTCTAGTTAAAATATTCGAGCGGAAGAATTAGTTTATAACTTTTTCAAGGACACACTTACTATACTGTGAAATTACTTTTAGAGTCTCCAAAGCTGGACATTCAGTCAGTTGTTCATTTTTTCCTTGTTCATAATTCAAGTATTTTTTCTCGAAAACGCAGTATCCTGCGGTTTACATATATAAATCAGTACAAAAATTAAATGCATAAACTGCGAGTTGATAATTATAGACATTTATGTAAAATTTTCATACCAGGTGAAATAGAGGAAATATTCTAAAAAGGACTTTCCAAAACAAAAGTATTTTAATCTACCTTTTATTTGCTGACTTCACTGTCAACCACTTAAAATCGCATTCTACAACAGAGGGAAATAGCAAAGGTTATTCAAAAACATTTAAGGAGTTAAAAATTCTCAACTGTGATTAAGTTTTTTGAAAACGAACGATAAAAAACACGCACATCGATTGACAATTTCATAACACGGATGATGATGATGACCAACCTGAACGTTAAATGAATGTTCTTTCAAGCTTTCTATGAAAATCGTTTCGCGTGTTCCTTGGATACAAAATAAAAAGTAAAAGAAAAAAACCTCGCTTATTAAAGTCATTTGTAGGAAATTAAATCATACTTACTTCTGTTTTTAATCTTTGGTATTAAGTCAGTAATAAAATACTGCTTTATTCAATTCATCGATCTGTGAATCGTGATTTCTTGAGAGGATACCATTTTGTCTAATTGCGTAAAAGTCGACTTTCGTAACAAATGGCAAATATAGAAACAGTGGGCGAGTTATCGGTAAATACACCCTCACTTAAAAATGTTAAAACAATATCTCAATGATTTATAAATATAATTTTTTTGATTTTTCTAAAATTATAAACAAGTTACATAATGACAAAATATCAATATATCTGATGGATCTTTAAATGACATTAAAAATTCTGTCCGACAATATCAATGTTTATTCTAATACGTCGTTTAAATTTAAATCGTAACAACACTTTAAACCGCATCCATTGTTATCTTTTTCGTTTTTTCTTTCGTAGCACAATCGATTTTTTTGGATTTATATTGAAGGGAAATAGCTCGATGCTTCTTCGCCCTATTTAAGTCTCCTAAAAATAAAGAAATTTATACAGCCAGTTGCATTAACAAAGTTCATAGACACCAAGCTTAACTTTCACCTTTTCATAGTGTCATCCACCTCCTAATCTCCCCAAAAACAAAGCCCTCTTCAAGGGTTGGCTTTTTCCACTTTCAAGGAAAATGTTTTCAAACTTCTCCAAGCACTTAACAAGAACCAATAGTAATCAGAAGCGTGGTAAATCAGAAAAAGACTCATGACCGCTTATTTTGGGCATCAATTTTTATGAGGTAAGGCTTAATTATAGCTTTAAAATGAGGAGTCAAACATGTTTTTATGACGTCATCATGGGAAGTTATGAGTGATTTTAGGTCAAACAAGTGGCATTTTTCACAAATTAGGCTAATTGTCATTTTGGCACTTGTTCATAACTTTCGAACCAGTGATGATATTGACTTCAAATTTTGAACAGTTACTAACTAAGTCAATATCAAAGGAGTGATGTCAAAAAAATCAGATTTATAAGTTGTGACGTCAAATGGCCAATTTCCTGAATTTTGGTCATTTTGGCGAGCTCTTTAAACACTTTTATGAACATTTTGGCGCTTCATTTGGAACTAAAAATAAACTCCAACCAAAAACAGAACAAAATATCTCTCCTACGAAAAAAGTTAATGAAAATCAAAAACACGCTCTATTTTCACCAAAAAATGCTTATTTTTGTGCAAAAAATGCTGAGGTCATTTTTGGTAACTTTTCTTCTTTTTCTTTTAATATTTTGAAAAATCACATGGTAGTCTATGTCTGTGCCAATTTTCATGTAAAATGGATAAGAATTGCGGATTTTAGGCCATAACCGTTTAACGTACATGAAAAAGCCCAACTGGAATAGGGTTAACTGTGATAAAAGGTTTGAGCAACCCATCACGGTAATTTACGAAAAGTTAACAAAAACGATAGTCAATTTACTTTGACATTGTCATCCGAAGTAGAGGCGCACGCTACTGGGCGCCATTTTTCATTCGTGCTATTTCTTTTTCATGAATTGAACCATGGGATCATCTTGTCGTGATCTTTTCATACGATAAGCCACCATTTCTTCTTCTGTAGGCTCCGCATTGTTAATGCTCAAAGAATTATAACCTCTTTTACGTTCATCTAATTTCAGTATCTCATCCATCTTGCGGTTCCTCTCTTCCTCTGCTTCTAAGGCCTTTGAAAATAAAAGAAGTAGTTAATACAACATTTTTGTGATCTCGTGACTCATATACCTTTGAAAATAAAAGAAGCAATGCAATAATTTTGCAATCTCGTGATGACGAGGCACACTTACTTTCCGAAGTTTCTCTTTTTTCGATTGCTTATCTTCATCATCGTCATTGTTCTTACTTTTTTTCTTTTTTTTCGTTTTTTCTTCCGCTAATTTCTCTCTGTGAAGCTGAAATAGAAAAAAAGGTTTTTGCAGATTTGCCATGAATGAAAAGTTAAAGCACAAATTTTGCTCTTAGGAATTTTCGGCCTATAGATTCATGCTTATGTCCCAGAAAAAGCAACAAATTCTTACCTCGACAAGTGATTTCGTTTTGTCACTAGTTTCAGGCTCTGTATTTTCTTGATTTGTATTTGAAATTGTTACTCGATCCAATGGAGTATCCGTCTATTGTAAGAAAAAGCATCAAATTTAAATGGTGCAAACTCCCTGTGCTACAAGCGATATAGAAACTCTAATCAAATCAAACAAAATTAATGACACATTTTTAATTTGTTTATAAACCACAACATTTTTAGTTGTTTTTTTTTGTTGTGTTTTCCTTGTTAAAATTTGTTCCTTGAAGAATTTTAAGGACATAAAATGCTCTTGTCTTCTTTAATAATTAACGTAAAACCCCGTGTTTTACGCAACCCCCATCCCCCCCCCCCCCCCCGCTTATTAATTAAAAAAAACAGTCAACAACAACATCATTGAAACATTACGATGATTGAAACAAAAATATTACCTTTCGTGTGGTTTTGCCGGCTTCTCCAGTACAGTATGATTGTTTGATGAATGAATGACAGCATGCATAACCCCATCGGAAAGTCTCCCAAAATGATCCCCACACAGACTACAAATAAAATGACATGTTAATACACTCCATTCATGTGACATCACTCCAGGGAAAAATGACGTTGTGCCAACATTCATACGATGCTGCCAGGAGATACGTATATGAAAAAGTACGATTTACTTACATTGTGGTTATTTATATAAACATCTTCTTCGTATTTTGATTGCGCTATTGCTTTCTCTTGACCTGAACATTTTCATTGATAAAAATCAAGATATTACGGTACGACAGTTTTACGAGACTATTAGTGGAGTAAATTCCGTTAGACGCCCTATAGGTGGTTCCAGAAAGGTACCTAGCTGATATCGAGAACAGCTCTGTAGGGCTGAAGAGGTCACTTCTACTTAATTAACATTCATTACTGGGGTGACTCGACTTATAAGTGAGTTAGTTGGTAAGTTAGTTCTCGTACAATTTATGACTATATGAATTTCTTCTAACGATTAAATACTAATGAATGAATGAATGAATGAATGATGTGATACGTTATTAGGGGCTTCCATTCATTTTAGGTTGCTTCTTCTGCCCCTCGGACGCACTAGCCGTATCAGTTTGAAACACTTAAACCTCAACACTAAGTAACGACTTTGTGATGACCTGTGAAATTAATAGTGAGAGGTCACCACTTTACAACAGATGTCCCAATGGCCGGTTCGAACCCACAAACGAATCACGAGTCCGAGGTCTTAACCACTGGACCACAGACGCCACGATGAATAATATTTGCATCAAAATCAAGCAAAATTGAAGGTTAACAGGTGGTGAATCGTCAAATGTAAAGACATAATAATTTTTTTACCTTTGATAACTCTTCCTGTTCTAGAATATTCCACGTATTCCTCCTGCGAAAATAAAATCAAAAACAATTGAAAATCCTGCTAAGTTAGACCTGAAATCAAAAACGCTACTTTCATTATATGTACTGCGAAATACAAGATCGTTTCTTTCACTTTACTGAACCCAAAGAAAAATTCATTGATCTCAGCAAACTAGGTTTCTTTTTTATTGCTGTTGTGGTAGAAGGTGCACTCAAAGAAAGATTTAATAAATCGAGCCGCCTTTTCATTCACAAATATTATCATGGGAAACGAAATTATCTAGGTCACATTCTGCGTCTTTGTCTCCTTGACAGTTTTTACCCGAAAAAAAAACAGTATAACCCCGAAACACACATCTCAACAAATTTCTAAATTCCCTAAAAATCTTTCCTCATCCACGTACCGTTTGTGCGAGTAGTAATTCTTTTGGTGGAGCTTCCAAATGTTCTGCACCTCCATACTGAAATATAAACATTAAGAAAGAACAGTGAATAAAACACAAAACAAAGACACAAAGTTTGAAAATCATGTGTTAACCGTTCAGTTAGCCATAGGAACGAAACTATAAAACATTCTCGTTAGATAAAATGAAACTTTTCACATCTAATGATCAGATACATACCTTTTCAAGGATTCCTCCTTTTTGTTCCTCTTTGAAACCTTCTTTTTTTACTTGATATG
Organism: Darlingtonia californica; assembly: GCA_032270445.1. Classification (NCBI taxonomy): domain Eukaryota; kingdom Viridiplantae; phylum Streptophyta; class Magnoliopsida; order Ericales; family Sarraceniaceae; genus Darlingtonia; species Darlingtonia californica. The sequence continues at coordinate 7,335 of JAUBWS010009227.1, read as the reverse complement.
TTTTGTGGAGTAATTCAAGTTTGGTTGGGTCTGCTTGAAGATGAACGTCTGACCCTTGTTCGTATGCTTCCCAAGCAAACACTAATGAAAAACGAAAGAAAGTAATTAATAACAAAATTCATATAAGCCTCCAAAGCGAATACTGACAGAAACATAAAAAAAACATAAAAGAAAACGAAAAAAACCGAAAAACTGAAATATACTCTCATGCCGGTCAGTTTAACGGTATAACTCAATTCAATTGCAAAAAGTCGTTCCTCTTTTTAATACCCTGCCAAAGTTTATATTCTCGATGTTTGGTATTTTTGCTTTAACATTCAGTGATTTTCAATCTGAACAACTTATTCGAGGAAAAACATTTGATCGTTTGAAATATTCATCAGATTTATCAAGGCCAATGTCATTTTTCTACCAATGAAAAGGACTGTTGTAGCGGTTTTAATCGTAGCATTAAAGAATACTCACATTGTGCATTAGCGACGTCTTTGACATTTCCAGAACCTCGGACAAAATTGTCGCCATAATAATTAACACTGAAAAGAATAAAACAATGACAAGGGTAATGATAAAGACTATTAGAAAAATATTCATCAGAACGTACACTAAACATATAACAGAAATTTGAGCATGTATTGTTTTCCACGAAACACCAAGTAAAGTTCCTTACAGTTGTATTATTTATCGTACACGTCCATTCATCGTACGTTTAATATTCTGCGATCGCTGTTCGAACGTAATTTTGATACTGGTTTTCGAGCAGTTTGGCCCTTTTGTGCAAAAATACGCGAGCGCTAATGTTGCTGTATCTCCTTAGCTCATAACGTCCTCCAGGGTCTCAACCCTTTCGCCTAAAAAAGCAAGTCACCCCTTTTCCTCAGTCTGATAACCCCTTCCTCAAAAAGGTTACGCTAAAGATAAGTTTTTCCTAGTTCTTATAAAATTATTCAAATGCTACATATGTGTTCTTATAGTACTTATTTATAACAGTAACTAAAAAAGGCTGACAACTGCAGTTAATTTCATTTTTATATGTTCTTTGTATGCTGCAATTAACACTATTCATGGATTGAAACACTTAGCCCCCTCCCCACAGAAGAAATTCATTTAACCCCTTCAGTCCTAGCCACCCTCAGAAATTGAATTTTACAGCAACTTTTACGGAAGGTTTACGGAATGTATTTTGGGCATCTATTACAAAGAAGATGAAATGAAGAGACACATGTACACAAATCGTTTCAGTCCTTTATTTATATACATACTTCTTTCCTTTTTCTCCCTTCTCGTTGAACGGATTTTCCCTCATTGAACGTGTCTTTGGATCGTAATACGCTGAGCTCGGATCCAAATTATATAAGTACTAAAATTAAAAATTAACATTGGTTTTAACACTGCTGATACACACATAGATATGTAACATGTTTGAACAAAAACTGTGGGTAAAACTGGCAATACCCATAATGCCCTCTGATATACGCTCTTATTTAACATTTAACTACAAGAAACTTACTTTTGCAGTATCTTCTCTGATCCTCAGATTACGAACAGTTTGACGGCTGAAATTGTCAGAGTAAATTTTCATAAATTTCATCAATATAAAAAACGTATGACTAAAAGTAAAACTTAAAGCTATGGTGTAATTTCAAGATGAGATATCTTATAATAGGAGGAATGTGAAGTTTAAATGGATTCCATCTCAAATGTCAAACGAAGCAGAACTAACATAAACATACACATTGGAATCGAATTTTTGACCAGGCATATCAATTTCATCTGCGTATTTTTCTTCTTCCTCATCTTCATCATTTTTCATCTAAATTAACAAAAGTAGCAACCATACTTAAATAAAACAGTTAAGATCATCAAGGGTGAAAGTGCGAAAAAAATTCATACCGTCTTTACATCAATATTTCCAGAAGCCAACTCTTCTTCTAGTTTTGCTGCCTTCAATTGTCGCTTGGCCTAAAAATTCAAATATTGTATAGTTTATAATTTTCAGTTATAGTATTTATTTACTATAATTTTGAATTTTTCCATGACAAAATAATCATTGAGAATTTCCACCATAATGACAAGGAGCAACTGTTAGGCCTTAAAATTATCATACCTCATCTACTCGTGAATATTCTTCAAGAACTTTGTTATGAACGTTTACATCATATCCTGCCCATCTAAAACAAAACAACAATAATTCGTTGGTGAATATACTATTTAACTCAAAATTAGATATTTTTGTAAGAAAAATAGTGTGAGTGTACCTGTCTCTTTTCCCATCAAAATCGAATTTCAATTCACCCTGAAAGAAAATGGCTGATAAAATTTTTCTCTTCACAAAAATTATGCAATTTTTCATACTTCTAACTAAACAAAAAAGTGAGTATGAGAAACACAAAGCATTTTTCTTACAGGTAATAACTCATCAGGTTTGATGTCTTCACCAGAAAATCTAGCTCCGATTCGTCTTGGTCTCTACAACATAATGTAAGCAAACCATACATTGTAATCAAGTCAAAACTCAATTCGTATACCGTATTTTCTCTCTCTATTAAACCCACTGGGCGTTTATTCAGTCATTCGGATTTTAGTGGGGGCGTTTATCAGAAAGGGGCGTTTTTTTCAAAAAATATTTTCCTTAGTCATAGTCATTTTTACAAATGTTTACAAATCTTCTAAATTAACAAAATCGTCTTCAATATCGTTTAAATCCATAAAGTTGTCTTCGTTGTTTGCATCTTTTTTTAATAAACGCTCCGTTTTTTTCGATTGAGAGGGGGCATTTATTAGAGAGGGGTGTTTATAGAATAATTTTAGGATTACACAGGGGGCGTTTATTAGAAAGGGGCGTTGAAAAGAGGGGGGAGTGTAATAGAGAAAATACGGTAATGTCAGAATGAGTTTCTTAAAAACTGGTTCCATCATCACTCATTTAAAAAATAAAAGTAGCCGCTTTAGAAGAATAGTACACATTAGTACAATATATAGTACACAATACAAACAAATTACTTCAAGACAATCTTTTTTCTTGTGTGTCATTGCTCCACAATTTTGACATGCTCCTTTTCTAAATCGAGTTGATGCTGGTATCTATGATTAATAAAAATGACTCAGTGAAACACCTACAAACCTTTCCTATCCTGGGAATTAATGATGGCACAGGCAGTTTTATTAAAAAAAAAACCCATGATGGTGGACTTATAGAAGACTTAAAAACTATGCAAATTGCAGCAAGCAATCAAATACCATGACTCCACGTATTCTTAATCTTTAGAAATCTTTAGGGAAGGAAAAAAACTTGCAGAAAAAAATCTGTGGTTCAGCCATTTTGCAAAAATTGTGATTTTTTGTAAGAATAAATAATCCCCTTTCACAAACTGTTACTTGTGTGATTTTAAGTGATATATAATAAAAAATACTCTCAAAATCTACCCTGTGCAGAAAAAAAGTTTGAAGACAATTTCCAAACTTTTTGCGGCATTAAACAATTGTGAATGCGGTAAAAAATGCAACATTCACAGAAGATCTCCATGGTGCAATTGTTGGAATATTGAGAACCTACCTTAGGTAGTGATTCAGGCACACATTTTTAAGGTGGGTTATGTTACACTGTGTCCGTATACGAGGGAGTTCATTCTACACTACTCTCCCTCTCGCCCAGTGTCGTAACAATTGGGTACTTCTGAGCTCAACACAAAGTTCACTCAAACAAGGATAAGATTTCCTTAATTATGTGCCTGTCAGATTTATTCTTTCTCCGACACACATTTCTCTAAAGCAGTGACTTACATCTTTAACACCTTTCTTGTAGTATGCATTGAAATCAGCATGTTTCTTTTCTTTTTCTGGTTGAACCCTCTGATGCTTGAGTGTTGGTCTAAAAAATGATCAATCGTCAGCCCAAAATATTCTTTAAAGCATAAAACGCATATAGAATGTTTAAAATGTTACCGTACCTATTTTCACCAACATACCAAGGAACAGATGTGATGTACTGTGGAATGTGAGGATTGATGTCTCTAAAAGGAAAGAAAACTAAATTTAAGCATATCAGTCTAGGCAACCTTGTTTTCCAACAAACTATAGGCATCCCTATGGGTATATTGATCCAGCTCCATTCTTGGCTAATCTTCACCTATTCTAATTTTCATTTATCACCCCTTAATCATACACCGAGTGATGGGTTTATGTCTTCCTTCCGCTTTATTGATGATGCTTGCTGCATCAACGATCAGGATGAGTTTGAAAATAGCTATCGTGACATATACCCGAATGAACTCCAACTCAAATGTGAACATAAAGGTAATCATGCCACGTTTCTTGAGTTGGATATTACCATCATCGACGAATCTTTGTCTATAAGCTGTACAACAAACATGGCAACTTTCCATTTTTCATTATAAAGATGCCGGATCTCTCTGGGAATTTACCGGAGCATGTTTTTTACAGTTCCATCTCCTCCAAATTTCTTTTTCTATCCACCTTGCTACTGCATCTCTATTACACACATTCTTCTTTCTGCTATCGTCCTATCTATATCTACAACATTTGTTTTGACTTCCACCATCAACTAATCTCTTTTAAGGTCTCATACCCGTGGTTGTGTTGTTCTCCGTGCTTTCTGTAGTCATCATTAATTTTGTGTTGCTTTCAATCTAACAACTGTGGCAGAGAGTTTAGAACTCTTTATACTATATAATATAAAATCAAGCCTTATATACATTATAGTGATGGTGGAAAACAAAAACCAACTAAGACCCTGCTAGTACAAATGCAAACAATATATCGTAAAGAATATGGATATCGGGAATGAATATCATCAAAAACTGTATATCATCCTCATAGAACCAGTTTCATTAACAATGCTTTAAAAAGCAGTCTCATGCACCGCCCACAGCCTTTTCAATTTTCCATTTAGGTCGGCATTCGGCATTGCCGATGTTAAAATTGACTTATATTTGGCAAAACCGACCTGATTTAGGGATATTTGCCGACATACTGACAGCGTATTAAAAGGATTGCGCTCAGTGGTACAAATTGTGTATTGTGCAAGCAAGTAAATGATTCAGACCATCAGCAGTCATATTTCCACATTTCAATTTCTGTATTTGAGTAATTAGTAGGTAAGTAATAAATAGATTTTGAAAAATTAAATAGTAAATTAGCAAAATATAGCAAAAGGGTAAATAATAAAATATGATGTCTATAGACATATCAATTCAACTTTAAACTCCAGCGGCGTGGTTCTGGTGGATCTGTCTGTTCAAAGCAAAACTTGCTGCTTATGAGTTTGAAAAAAAAAACACTCAAACTTCTGCACAACTATCTAAACGGTTGTAAACACCGGGTTCGCATGGCTTCTCTTGTCAGTGATTTTCTCGAGATTGTGAAGAGCGTCCTCCAAGGCTCAGTTCTGGGTCCAATGTTCTTGAACATCTTTATCAACGAACCTTGCAGACCAAATACGTCTGTGGGGAAAACATCGACTCTGTGCTCAGCCGTTTACACGATGACCTTGAAATTGTTTTAGAATGGGTCTAAAATAATGGCATGGTTGCCAACCCTGATAAATTTCAGGCAATTCTCCTAGGTACCAAAGATATTCTCAGTTCTAAGTGTGTTAAACTTTTAGGTGTCACGATCAATGATCAGTTAAGTTTTTATCCTCATATTCGAAATCTGTAAAAAGCCTCCAACAAAATAAAGGCTCTAATGAGGATACGAAATTATCTGACTCAAAAGCAAGCCGATATTCTTTACTCTTCTTACATAATGTCTCCGTTTAACTACTGTCTTTGGGTGTGGATTTTCTGCAGTAAAAGAGCACACAACTTGATACATGCAACTCGTCACAAAGCCTTATATGCCAAGCTAAACACTTTCGTGTAAACGTTAGATGAGTTGATTCTAAGGTCTAACAGCATTTACATCCACACAAAAAATCTACAGCTAATGGTCATTAAGATATTCAAGTTCCTAAATCAACTAAATCCCGAATCTATGTGGGATTATTTCACCTTAAGTGAAAACTTGGAACCTTAGATCAGACAGGGTTCTTCTATTCTACTTCCTAGAGCACAAACTTCAAAAGCCATAATTTCTTTCAAATTTCGTGCAGCCTTAGCATGGAATCATCTACCTGCAAACTTGAAGGAAATAAAGAACCTGTCTAAGTTTACACATGGAATTAAAGGCAAGAAAATTTATTGCCAATGCAAAAACTGCGCTTTGTAATCTTTTATAGTTTATATTTTTATGTATTTTACGTTTTTACCATGTTGGACATGATTAGTATTGATACTAGAGTTTTTAAATCCAACTTTAAATAAATAAAAATAAATAAATAAACAAATAAGTAAGTCTATATAGGTGAGACGGTGTGTAATGTTAAGTTAGAGCTTCCAACCTTCCCTGTCAGTTATTCATAAGGTCTCATCTTGTCAATGTTTGCTCACCTAACTCCTTGTACATTCACATAAAATGTGGCCTCAACCTTTTTTTGATGGATACTCTTTTATGGCAAATTTTTCCCTGTAATTACACCTTACACGCTTATATATTTTGGGACTTTCCTTCATAACAGTTTGTAGTTTTCAGGTTTTGCATGTTCAAGGCAGTTGAGTCAGGTTGAGTCCAAAACTCAATTTATAACAAAATAAAACATATCTCACACAAAGTCTGCAACAGAACAGATGAAGCGTTTAAGAATTTGTTTGTCACAAAACATGTGATGGAATAGGGCCATTAAATTAAACCAATCATAGCAAATCTTTCGTTCATAGTCATCCGCCCGCATTGAGATATTTTTCATCCAAATGCTGCATGAAAATTGATTATTGACTAACAACTGTTAGTGCACTTTTTAATAAGTATTTAAAAAAATGTGTTCGGGAAACAAAACAAAATAATCGTAAATAACATGGAGGTATGAAAAAATTGGAGCAGCAGCTTGTAGATTAATGATCCTGTCTCTCAGGAGGATCTATTCTATTTCTGTTGCAACACTTCTTTTAACAGCAACCTGTGACTTGCAGCTTTTATGGAAAAACTACTTTTTAGAAGGGGAGAGAAATTTTTCAGAAAATGTTCATGGATTGTTTTTTGTCATTTAGTCTCTTTTTATGCATGGAAATAATTTAGATTATAGTAGAAAAACTTACGTACCCTTTTCTTTAATACACATATTTTTAGTAACTAAAGAAAAAATATTTTTCTAAAGGTAGAACTTTAATTTTAAGAAATTAACAGTCGTAATTTGGTAAAAACTGGTGGAGCCGTGGCTGAGTGGTTAAGGCGCTGGTCGTCTGAACGGGGGTTCCGAGTTCGAATCCCTTGCGAGGCTTT
>JAUBWS010009116.1:0-20773 GCA_032270445.1 Darlingtonia californica | reverse complement strand
CCTCTTCACTTGTCGTGTTAACTTTTTAACCACTGCAACATAGTTTTTAATCAAGGCTCCCTTTACAACACACGTTTCACAGGTTTTTGATGAGCTTGTGGTACAATAATCTGCATGCTTATTCATAAATAGCCTGAGAGGGATTTACCAATTCGACCCGTGCGTGCGCCATTTTGATAAATTACGCGGTGGAGGACTAGCACTAGTTAGATGTGGATACAAAATGTAAACAAATGGTTCAGACAGCAGAAAAACAACGAAAACAGATCAGATATAAAGCATTTAGATAGAGAATTACATTTATAACCAGTGTCTGCCAGATTAGGGAGTTAAAATGTCTTCATAATAATTGGGGAAAATAGCTGAAAATCAGAAAAAAGCAAAGTTTAGAAGGTTGATTTTTTAAACTTTTTCTTGGGCAAGATATCAATACTTTTCTTCCTTTGGAAGAAAATTATACTCCAAGGCTTTTCGTAAATTGCATTCCTTGACTCCACACTCAAGTAAAGAAAAAAATCATAAAAAAATGGTAGTAAATCAGAGAAATGTCAGGGAAATCTCAAACTCAAGATTCTAGAAGACACCCTGTTCAGCTAAAATTATAGAGTAAGAAAAAAGTTTAGCTACAAAAACAGTTGATAGGTTTGTTGTGTAAAATAAAACTCAAAATATTTTCATTTGGCAGTTTGCAGTAGCACTAACTATTCACTAACTAAAATTAAAAATAGAATAGGATGCTGTCAATAAGGAAATAGAAACATCATGTTAAGTACTTACTCCAGCATTTTGCTGTCCAACAAAAAAAAACACGTTTCTTCTCCCAAACTTTCCCCTTTAGCAATGTCTTTATTTGGTGTTTTTATTTTCTGTTACGTACCATCCAAACGAATTTTCGCTTGAATTCCCCTACTAGAAAGATAAACATCGAGACAAAATGATATGATATCGCAAAATGATATGATATCGCAAAATGATTATAGAAATCGCATAAATCAAAATCACCAAGAACCCTGGTGATTTTGATCAGCTGCCTCCAGGGTATTTTTCACAAGGACGGGCGTCCAAGTGAGCAGCAAGAGCGGTATCAAAAAAGCAAAATGAAAACGCCCTGGGAACGAGGTTGCTAATATTCTTGATCTACCGTGAAAATACGTTTAAGCAATACAAATATAAATCATTTGATTATTTTGATGACATCTATTTCAACAATGTCATCATATTGACATGAATAACGAGTGACAATCAAAACTTAGAATTTTTGATTTTTAGTTAGGTAATTAAATTTTAGACAAAGTCTGAAATGTTTTTAAGCTAATCTTTTTGGGATTTTATTTCAAAAGTTATTAGAGAAATTGTCGCAGTATTAGGGTGAAAAGAGAATAAGGTGAGTAGTGTTGATAGTGTTTTAATAGGCTTTGTAATAACGACATACTTTGTAATACTTTACAAACCCGTGCTTTCTAGAGTGATGTGAAGCAGCGTGCATGTGCATGTAATGACTGACTCATATAATCATTTTCTTCTATTTTGCATTTTTTGTAAACTTATGATTCAAATAATTTGTTCCAAAAGTTTATTTATTAAAATGTTCTTTATTTATTATTACATTTTGGAAGCTTCTCATAAAGAACACATGTATTCAGGACATGATTCTGTTATTCAAATTTGAAATCCATTCAATGAATTTTCAACTTATCATCAAGATTCCTTAAATTATCATCAGACTATATTCACAGTCAAAACTGAAAACAAACGTTGTTCTATGGTATGTCTCCAAGTCTTATATTGCGGTATAGCAACTAGAGAAGGAAAAAATAGGTTTGCAAAATTTTTTTTGAATCTTTCTGTTTTCTGTGTAAATAAGAATATTGAATAATCTTTTTTAACCATCATGTTGTCTAAAAAATTCATGTTCATTCCTAGAAATTCCAAAGATAATTACCAATTGCAAAATTTTCTTCCTTGGACCCAGCCCTCTGATATTCAATAACATTTTTCCCTACCACCCCCCCCCCCCCCCCCTTCCGAAAAAAAAATATTTTATTGTAATTTCAATCTAGTTTCACTTATCCAACTTTAAAGTTATGGATGGAATATAAATCTTTGTTTTTTATATAATATTAAAAGTCAAATTGACTTGTTTTGTGCCATTTCTTGTGTTTCTAGTTTATGAAAAAGAAAGCAAAATAGTAATACAAACTCAATAAAAATTTTTGCTTCATTTGTGTAAATATAAATTCTAACTCTTACATTTTTTATGAAAGTAAACTAAAAATAACCTAATGAATGATATTTTGAACAATTCATTCAATAGAATGAAAAATTGTAATTCAATTTTGTTTTTTCAACATGACAGGCATAGATGTCAAAAGGAGACATTCACAATAGTTTGTTTCAGATTACATGACAAAATCAAAAGCATCGGAAAATTTCATGTTCTTCTTTTATTGAAAACGAAGTAAAAATGATGAAAATTTGGTGAGTATCATGATTAATATTTTTCCGAATAAATATAAAATAAGAAAACATGTAAAGGCTTATTTGCCATTATTTTTTAAAACTTTTGGCTTTAAGAAATACCAAAATAGAAAAAGAAACAACCTTGGATTTTTGTTCCTTTGTTTAGATCAACATGTGGTTAAAACACGCTCTTTTATTATTAATAATTGCTGGTGGAATATTAGCCTTTTCTGGTTTCACTTTGACTATGATGGGGTTTACTTCGCCATGCAATACCCATTCTACATGCACAAACAAAGATTCTCATAGAATTCTTATTTATAAGATATATGGTCCCATTGCACTGATGCTGGGTGCATTCATGTCAGCTGCTGGCGTGTCAATGAAATGGACCATCAAACCAAAACATTTAAGGTTCAAAAATCGAAGTGTTAGTGTTGAAGGTACTAACTTCACTGGAGAAGAAATCATCGACTATGGTGAAGTAAGTGCCAGTTTTACAACAAATCAAGCAGAAAATTTTACATCAGCTCCACTTTCATCTCAAGTACCAGCCTGTAATTCTGCTTCCTATTATACTGAAGCATCTCCATCTCGAATAAGTGTCAGTTATCCACAAGAAAACACCTATTTATCAAAAGAGAGCACGGTGTTTGTTTATCCACCACCAGGACAAAACTACCTTCAGCCTTGGTGTCCACAACAAACTCCTAATGAAGAAAATGATGATATTCATCGAGATAAAATTGAAGAAATGGATGTAATGGGAAAAGATGAAATTGATAAGCATGTTGAAGAAAAAAGGCTCTTTTACAAAAAAATGACAATCCTTGATCCTGTAAGTGTTTGAAGTCAGTACAAAAAACAAAAAGACAAAGGCGACAAACCAATAATAGATGAAAAACGTATTTCTAAAAGAGAAACAAAAAAGAGTTTGGAAAAATTCTTCCCGGGGCTTGTATTTTTGTTTCCGTCAAGCATGTTTTTTTGTATAAATTGACAAATTGCAGCTCATTGATTATTCATAAAGCAGAAACTTCGATTATTTCCAGGAGAATTCATTAGACTTTTGTCAGAAATACCTAAAAAGTTCATTTCTGCGTCATTTTAAAAGTTTTAGTTTTAATGGGGGTCCACCACCTACAATGTACATATTCGACATTTTTACACGCCTTTTTGTAAGAACAGAATTTATAAGAACAACGAGGTAGTAAGTTTTTCAAACATAAGGCATTATAAAAAAATGATATTTTTCCATTCTAATTGGCGTATGCTACTTTAAGTTTTTCAAAATTTTAACGAATCGGTGGCATCTTAGTAGAAACTATGACTAGTTAAAGATAAGATTAGTTAGGACTTATCTTATTGATGGGCTTAGATCTATCATTACAAATTTCGGTGAAGAAAAGAATGAATTTTTCTTCTGTATTAGGTTAAAAAATTCTTTTGGTAAAAATGGATGAAAGAAAAGGATTTTTTTTTTGTACCTGTTCAACAATATTTCAACATTTTTAGACATTGGTACCCAAACTTTCTGAAAGTACGTTCAATTTCAGGTAATAATTGATTGTTTTCAAGCCGCCTTTCTTAAATGTGATGCCTCGCAAAGCAAGTCAACGCCCGAACTTCTATGGATAATTTTTTTTTCAAAATGTCCATTTTTTTTATCTTAACCTTTAGAACGCGTCAATTTTTTAGAAAATCACCTAAAATTGGGCTCGAGTTTTAACAAGTTCTCTCAAATTTCTATGCCATTTTTAACTACTGGCTGCTCCAAATTTGAAAGTCCAGTATACCATTTGAAAGAAAATTTAAATAGCTTTCATATGAGCTAAGTAATCAAAAGTTTAAATCAGGTGAAAAATAAACTATGACAAATAGACGCAGGGGTCTTAATGGTGCTAATTTCGAACGTAAATATACGTATTTTATGCTCTAAGGGTTAAAGGGTTAATCCACAGTTTTAATTATGTCTTTGGGAATTTCTTGGGAAAACGTTTTTCTATTTACAAAAAAAGTTATCAGTTTGTCATGGTTTCATGTCACTAAATTAATTTTTATAACGTCTATTTGCATATACATCTTGCGACATGTTTTTGTGTAGTTTTTATCGTTCCTTTTTTTTCCAGATACCCTGTATACCCTGTATATAAATATAAATCTCCATCTGCTATACGTCCATTCCTATTGATTGTTTTTAGTCAATTCCATTTGTTTTGTTTGGTTTGTATGGTGTTAATTTGTTTTTCCCTAGTACATATTCCATTTTTGCCACAAGGAGTTTAAGCTCTTCAATATAAAAGAAACAAATAAGGAGAGAATATAAATGTATAAAGCTTTTTTCAATAAAAAAACATGAAAAATTTAATTGTTACAATAAAAACTATTATTTTACAATGTCCAAATCATTACATTAGAAATTCAAGAAAACTTTAAATATGTACTTTTGTTTTTAAGATTAAATTATTTACAGAGGTTTATAAAATAAAATACCAAATATCGTTTTTACAAGATAAAAGGATTCATCGTTTTTATTTCGAGTGAGTTACAGTCAGTCCGAAAAAGTGCCAAACATAAATTGCCTGTCGCAAATCTCGTCCACTCGTATTTTTAAGTTCATTCAATGTTCAGAATTTGAGCATTCTAACCGAATAAGAATTGGACTTCACCAATTCGGAAAATTTACTTATGTCGAGAAATTTTCGAAAAAACTTTATTTTGCTGCCATTTTTATGATGCCGTAGAATTAAATTTTTTAGCCCTTTGCTTCATTTTCTCCATTCCCTTGAAAGCAAAAAATTGATAAAAACTCAAAAAAGCCTTCATTTTTGAAGGAGCAAAATTTAGCATTTTGTTAAAAATTTGATAAAGTTTCCACATCAACTCCAAAAGTTATGGGGGTATTGTCAACATCAGGTAAAACAGTTTTTATGTACTCATTTTATGTACAAAATTTATGGTCAATGCAATTTGGTTCGGTAATTTTGCTATTTTTGGCTACCATACCCCCAAAAAAATAATGACGTCAGCAAAATGGCTTATTTTCCAAAGAAACAATTCATATTTTAAAATTGTAAATGTTTTCCTACATTTTCGCTGAGTTTCATGCCATTTAGACAAGATTTGTAGATTTTAGGCTAGTGTAAAGTGAGTTATTGAATATTTAAGTATCGCGTCAACGAAATGGTGTCACAATAAAGATTTTTTTAAAATTTCTCAACAAAAGAAACATTTTTCAAATTTGCAGTCCATTCATTATCCCCTTTCAGAATGCTCAAATTTTGAACAAACTTGAAAGAATGAGTGGAAGAGATTCGTGACACGCAATTTATGTTTTCGTATTTATTGGACACGTCGTAACTCGCCCAAGATCACTGTTTATCGGTTATTGACTTGTTGTATACCAAAAACACCTGCAAATATTCCATCCAATGTTTCCAGGGTGGTAGGTTCAATTTGTTCTGGTGGTAGCAAAAATCCAAATTCACCACGGTCCCTCAATTCAATGATGTATGCATGTGTTTTGTTAAGTACGTCGTGAACATAATCAGGACCATTACCGCTATGAGGTACTGCATAAAAAGAAATGTATACGTATCAATAAGTGTAACATTCTTATTTGACTTTGCTTATTTATGAAATTTACATTTGTCTTACTTGAAATAACTGTAGCAGGCCCAATGCTGTAGGGTGTGTTAAATCTTTTAAATGCGCCATCTCGAAACCTCTTTGCAAAATTGATCTAAAGAAAAACAACAAAACCTAGAATAAGAACATTAAGTGAACCATGCAACAAAAGAAGTTCAGAATTTTTTTTGCCTATCCTGCCATTAGAAACAACACTTTATTCTAATCCTTAATCAAGTACATTTAGGTTCAAATTTGATCAAAATACCGCTATGCATTTGACGGCTATTAACTTCTGAATGCTTGAAGACCGGCCTGTGTAATCTAATATTTTCTGAAAAACCATAAAACAAGCATTTTTCATACCAAAGTTAAGTAGTTTCTCTCTTCCCTTTGTCCAGAAATGTAAGTTCAAATTTTGAGAAATGTTAAACCTTGTTTAAAAACTTGTGTGTATTGTAAGGATTAAAACATACTTACAATTTCGATAACATCAACTGGCGGAGCAACTGTGTAGGAATTTGGTGTTAGAAAAAGTTGAAAGAAAGAATGGAGTGAAAAATAAGCATGTATTCTCTTTTGAATTTTTCTTAATTGATTGGAAAAAGCTTTTACACAGGGAGCTTCCTCAGGAAATCTTCCACGATATACATCAGAGCAAGGGTCAGCACTCGAACCAACACCTAATGCAGAAATGAAAAACAAGTTTTATTAGATACTGATATTATCGAATTATCATTAAAATTAATCGCCATAGTTACAAAAATTATTAATTAAAGGAAGAAGAATGACCCACTACCTCCAAATTGATTGTTAAAGTTTCTGTTTGGATCAATTCCTACACATTCTGAATTTTCAATTTTTGTCCGCGTTTTTCTCCACAATCTGTCTGTATTAATAGAATATTCATAACCATCTGGATTGAATACAGGGATTATCCAAACTTCGTATTCAGTCAATAGTTTATTGATTTCTTGATTTGTGTTACGTAGTGTCAATAACTGCAAATTACAAAAAAAATTAATTATAATATTGATTACAAATTTGTTAGATAATGAAAAATAAATTTGTTGTTAATTTAAAGAATGTAAGTTATTTTTATGACTACCGGGTGTCCCAAAAAATGTAGCCTCTCATAAAAATGTCATTAGCAATAGCATAGAAAACTTTTAGTTTATCCTTTGTTTTGAGATGCAATGCTTTTGATGAATTTTCATGACGTTTTCTACAATAGGCTACATATTTTTGGCATACCCGGTAGACAATATTTGTCACACTTTTTTCATAAAACAGCCACTGATTTTCTTTTTTATTTCCGTTCTTTAGAAAATACACCAACAAATCCAAACAAATAATAGCTTCAAAAAACTTTATCCCTGGTAAATTTTATTAAAGAAAAACATGGGAATTTAATAAAACATATACTTTTATTTTAGTATAAATGTTTATAAAAACGATGCGCAGTCAAAATAGAAATCAACGTTGGAATAGTTTTTTTAAAAGAATTACCCTTTTAATCATAAACATAGCGGTTGCCATGGAAATCCATTCTCTAGCATGCATTCCAGCATCTATCCATATGATGGGTTTCTTTTTCCGCCAATCACAAATACCGAAAGAAATCTGTTGTTGAAAATAAAAAAACCCGTGAAATAGTCACTGTATCATCTGCAATTGTTTTAAATATTCTTGAAAAAATTTACCTTTGCAATAACGAGAGGATTTCCTTCGGATGAAACACCAGCACAAGATAATCTCATCACATTGCGGTTGTTTTCTTTCAACCTCTTTAATTCTCTTCTTATCTAAAATGAATATACCTTCCTCTTAGTTCCTATTGCAAATCATCAGAACGTTTTAAAGGAATTAGAAATAACGCAGGTCAAAAAAATTTTCTTACAAACGATACGAATTCTTGTTTTTGAAAAGTCCTGACGTATAAGAGCATAGTATTGTATGATTATGAATTTTCAACGTAGGTCACAGCAAAAATGTTCAAATAAAAAGTCATATTTCGACATCTGAAAATTGGGAATAACTTGTGTTAGTGGTTGTGAGTGATACTGCAAAAAATAAACAAAAACGATGGTCCACTCACATCTTTGTATCGGTTGTAAGCATTGTAATCAAAACATCCCTCTCGACTAACATGTTGCAAGTTATCATCAATCTTTGGTTTTAAATCTTTTATTCGTTCTTTAAATTCAACTTTATTCGATTCACAAAAAGTTTTGAAAGCCAATTGTTTTGATTTTGGTACTTGCAATAAACATGTACCAGTGATCGAATCGAATTCTTTCCACACGTCCATCTAAAACAAATTGTTTTTTTCAGAATTTATGCAAATTGAGACTAAAAATCAAATAATAATTCATAGTTAAGAAAAGATTAAGAAAACTTATAAAGAAGAAGTATGACGGAAATAAAACTAACCTTATGGTTGACAGCATAGTCATGAAGAATTTTTATCATTTTCTCATTTTGAGGGTCTGTTTTCACTTCAAAAATTATGTCCCTAAAATATGAAGTGTTAACTTGTCATGATTTCTGTGATTATATTAGGATATAGAAAAGAAAGCTTTTAAAATTGGTACGCAAATAATGGGAAACCGAGACCAAACTTAATCAAAATATTCAAAAGAAAACCAGTAAGTGTCATAAAAACCCTTATTAAATTCAAATGTGTTATCTTTAACAAATTTATTTTACTTAAAAAATCAGGAACTTTCTGTGTACAAAAGCAAATAAACGTTTGTGCTAAAAACACAAAAAAAATCAAAATGACAAATCAAATATAGTCTCTTCAACCCCACATTTGATCCTACTATCAATAGTTTTATTGTAATTGTCTTTCTAAACTGTTATACAAATTAATAAAATGAAATTAACTTTACCCAGCATAATTTTCATTGATAGCACCAACGAACCAAACAAAAAAAATATCAATTAAGCCAAATAATTGAAAATGATTCATCTTCTTAAAGCCACATACAAAACGAACTTGTATATGAAATTTTTTTCAATGCCTTGCCTTCTTGTAGTCTTTTACACCTCGCAAAAATAGCTTCAAGGAAATTAAAAAAACCGCAAAACTATGAAAATTTTGACAAGCTGTCATCCAAATATTATTTAATGAGTTTTAAATGGACAATATTGATCAATTTATATGATAAATGTGACCACACAATCTGCCACCGAAACTTAACTAAATGACAAAATGTTACATTGATTATTGTAAAAAAATGATGGATTACATGAGGAAATACCTATTAAATCCCAGCACAAAGCTATGCGAAATGCTAATACTGCAGTAATTGAAGTCATTAATACACAATTTGTCATCAAAGACATTAAATACATCTTTACTGCTTGTTTTAAGGAACGTATCTAATCGATGACTCCATTTACTTATAATAAGGAAATCTACTCATTAATTGTCTTCGTTAGTCATCAAGGGTATCAAGACCAAGAGAATCAAATCTTTCCTTAAAGGATCAAGAAATTTCCGTGCAAAGCACCAAACCTTCGCGAATGAAATAATGTATTGGCGTATGCTTAATTGAAAAATCTAATCGGGCCAATTAAAAGAAATTGTAATCAATTTAACGCATTTCATCCAGTTTTTCTTGGGTGATGTTAAGAGTTGGTTTAAATTTCAGAAACAAAGTAGCTGACTGGCAAGAAATTGTCAGTTGATTGTAACTTTAAGACAATTATTGTGTTTCATTGGCAAGTTGTGTAAACCATTGCAAAATATATAGGTAGGTGCAACTTGTGGTGTAATAATAATAAATCTTCCAACATGAAAAAGAAATTAATCATAAGTTATGTAATAGAAAACGAGCAAAGCCATATTGGCATAGTTGGTTTGATCAAAATATTTATTGCAGATATACAACCATATCTACTTAGATTTATGAAGTGAACATTTATTTCATTGCAAATTTGTCAGTCTAAAGGCTTTAAGCCGGCCAACATGACACTATGACATCAATTCTTTCAAAACGAAATTCTCGCACTCGTTTCTTTACGTCATATTTTCTTTAATGGAATAAAAAAGACATTCAAACGTTTCAAATAGTGTATTCAAAATGTTTGACTTAAATGTTGGTTGGTACAACAAACCGTTAGTTTTTAAATCTTAGCCAAAATTTCAGCTGATTTTTTTCTTTGCCAACATGTTGGTGACTATAGAAACCGGCCAATATTGTTGGTCAGAATGTTTGCCAAAAATGTTGGCACGGTTTATGCGGCCGGCTTTAAATCAGGTCGGGCCCTTCCGCAGATAACAACAGATAAAATGATTGCTACAGTCCTGCCTAATGGATTTTGAGGGATTAATTATCATTGTGCCTGTCAGGTATTAAATAATAAAAGGACTTGAATTAAATGCTGCTGTCAAATTTAGCGCTTTTAAAATATTGTGAGTACAAAATTGAATGTCATTTGAGCAGTTACTTTATTTTGGGACAACTAACTTTGGTCCGACATTTAAGAAATATCATCAAAAGAGTTATAATAACTGCTACTGTCAAATTCATCACTTACGAAATATTCTACTGTAATCGGAGAAAACAATTGGAGAGAAATCTTTACGATTTTTAGGCCAATTTTGCTAAAATCAATGTCACAAAATATTTCAACTCGCAAAACTTAATTTACGCAAAATTTTCGGAATGCTGTTTCGCAAAATTTAATTTAGTTATTTCTTAACTCTATTCGGACTAGACATTTGATTCAAGTCCTTTTATTTTTTAATACCTGACAGTCACAATGATAATTTTTATCCCCCTCTTGTTTCATTTGTAATAACTCCAGAAATAGTGATGGATGCTTTCAGGTCAATTTTTTGTGATTTTTCCTACCAAATTTGCTCATATTGAGCATTGTTGTTGTCGCATTCACGTTCCCATACGACATTTTGACTTTTGGATGGTGTCTTAGAAGCGAACTCTTGACGTGTAGGATATTATCCTAAATATATTCGGAGATTTTGAAAAACAATAGCGCGATATATGCGATATATGCATCTTGATGACTTTAGTAAAAGTTTCTTATATCAAAGTTTGGAGACACAATAAAGAAACAAATTCATTTTGTTTTTTATTTGCGAAAGAGTTCGTGACTTTTATTTTTGAATTAAAGTCTAAAATGACCAGCCTTAAATAACTCAGAAAACAGAACCCAAGTTTATATCTTTATTTACTTTATATGCGAATTTTATATCAAAAGAAACATTTTTTCCTGCTCTTTCTAAATCTTTAATTATTGTTTTTACATATCAAATATATTGTTTCGAGTTTTTTACCATGTAACCATCGATAACGATCAATTACGATAGACTTCAAAAGAAATTAATGACTCGATAATATAATATAAAAGTCATTACCATCAAAAACAAACAATGGATTAAAACTTTGTGTGTTTACAAGAAATTTCGTGACAAAGCTCAGGAAAAGAAAGATCTTTTAACGGTATAAAAATCGCAAAGAATAATTATCAAAAACTTGTAGCCGTTTTAAAGTTGAGTTCAGTTTTTCCATGACACACTGTAGTTTCATTACTAAGTTTTTACAACGAGGTTGGTTTTTGTTCTATCATCTTTCGATACTAAAACTACCACACAACCTACAGAGTGGAGAATCACTTGTTTTATCAATGTTATGTTTGATACTATTTGTTCTAATAGCTTGTTCTAGTGCGGCAAGTATTATCCCTTCTGTTTCCTTTTTCATAAACCCATTTCTCAACTATCGCCAAGATTCTGGGTGTGCAACTGTTCTTTCTAATAACTCTGGCTTGATCAGCTAACTTTTGTTCAGAGATGTCAAATTGGCTATTTTCTTTCCAGAACCGATGCATTCTTTGCATATAACCTCGAACAGGTTTAACGTTTTCATCAAAGGGTTGACTCAAATAAAAACACTCCATTAAAAATTTATTTATATCTTTGGTCCAATTCAACCTGGCACTCGTTGGATAACGACCGGGCCTGCGCTGCTCACCCACAGGACACCTGCCGGACGAGGCACCTTCACATGAAGTTCCAGTGCCATTAACCTCGTAATTTGATATATTTTTATTTTCCAATTTTTTCTCAAAGAAGAGGTTGGTTTGTATAAGGTTTTCCTTCCCTAGTATTTTTATCGTGACACCATCACTAAAGGGGGTTTGCCTGAAAAGACTCAAAGGGGCACCTTTACCCTTAAAATTTAGGTGGGTTTACCCTACGTTGGACACCATCACCAGTATTTACAAAACCCCGCAGCTAATGAAAATGAAGAAGATCTCCATCCCCCAGCCGAGCACCAGTCGAGCGATATCTCACCCTTAAGTGATGAACTATGCTACCAAACTGGACGAAGAAAAACGGTGACACAATCCATCCGACCAGCCGAGCACATCTCAACACTTAAGTTATAAACTGGTGCTACCAAGCTGAAGAAGAGAGGAAGAAAGAAAAGAAAGAAGTTGATTTGGTCCGGGACTGCTTATTCAATATATTCAGAGCTAACCTCCATATCTGAAGGCCGTTCGCTATCCGCCACCTGCGACCCGTTAGATATAAAGTCTCCTTGATAAAAGGACATTTTCCGACCAACTTCTGTTCGTCTGGTATTTTAATCGTGTTAATACAATGGTTTATTCGTTCGTGCATTCCATTGTTGTTGATCATTGTCTTGAAGACATCAACCGCTATTTTTCGTTTTAACTGTGTTTGAAATGTTGGCCATCTTCTACAACGTTTTTTTACGACTTTGACACGCTCGCGTAGTGATTCAAACTTCCCATCCACGTGTTACTCATTCCACTCAAAACTGGGTAACAGTAGGAAAACAATGGTTGAATCATTGCAGTGAAAATCGTCTCGGTGTATTACGTTTGCGTGATGCAAATATAACAAATTCAGTCTTACCCTTTTTGGGGTTGAGTATTAGACAATTGTCCTTCATCCAGCGGTTGATTTGTTCAGCATCATAATTTATACATTTTTAAATTTCTTGTAGTGATTTGTGTGAGTAATAAATCACTGTATCATCTGTATACAATGAAACTTTGCAGTACTTTAATTGTAGTGGTAAGTCATTTATTAATAAGACAAAAAATTACGGGCCAAGGATTGAACCCTGTGGAACACCGTGTGTGATAAATTCTCTAATTGAAAGAATACCATTAAGAAATATTGTTTGACCAATGGACTATGTTTTCAAGAATACCATAGTAAGGGAGTTTATGGAGAATACACTATGATTAACAGTACCGAATGCTTTTCGAAGGTCCATGAATAAGGTTCCAGTTACATTACCTCTATCAATATTTTCTCTCACATTATCAACAAATTTGGAGACTGCGTCACGTGTTGACTTTTTTCTACCAACACCAGATTGGGCTTTTCCAGAAAAAATCTGTTCACCCTATGTTGAGGATATGGACTTACACGAAAAATATCAAGACCCCCTGGATGTCCAAAAATAGTACTTCAGCCCCCTGGATTTGTCCTATTTTCGCAGAGAGCCCTTGAACATCCACTTTTTGTCAATTTTTAAAGGTGAGACCCCCTGGAAATCCGCTTTTCAGCAAACCATCACCCCCTGGACGTCAACAATTTGTGACAGTGAGACCCCCTGGACGTCCGATATCCTCAACATAGGGTATACAGTTTTTTCCAGGAAAAGCCCATTGTTGTTCGCTGAAAAAGTTATTATTTTCAAGGTATTAGGACAGTTGATTGTTTTTGAGATAATGTTCAGCACAGAAATAGGTCTGTAATTGTCCACATTCGTTTGGTCGTCAGATTTATACAACGGTGTTACTTTGGCCAATTTCAGAAGTCGGGAAGATACCACTCCGTAGACTCGAGTATATAAAAACCGTTAAAAGAGCTGCAATCTCATGGGCAACATCTTTGATGATTCTTGCAGGGATGGTGTTGATACCAGCCGCTTTAGATGATTTGGTCGAGTGAAGGATTTTTAACACTTCTTCTACAGTTACGTTTCTAAATTTAAAAGTTAAATGTCTTTGGTTAATTGTTTTGAGATATTTACGAGTGTTGAATGTTTCCATGTATGATGGTCTGAATTCATTAGTCTCGAGCTAACTCTGGTGAAAAACGAGCAGAAAGCGTTGGCAATAATTTCGGTGTTTGAAGTAAAGGTTCCATCGATGTTGAATGTTTTATTCGTACTGCTAGTGTTTTTTGTAGGATAACACTGTTTTATTTATTTGTTTCCAAAAGTCATTTGGATTATTTGAAGATTCTCTAAAAACATTTCGCACATTATTTGATTTTGCAGTACGAATTTATTTGGTGACAGAGTTTCTAAAATGTTTATAATTTATCCAGTCTGAATCCAAATTAATTAGTTTAAACCGGCGCAAGTAAAAATCACGAGTGTGCATTAATTGGCGTATTTCTCGGGTTAGCCAGGGGTTTGGGTTTTCACGAACTTTTTTCTCTTCTAGCGGTACATGTTTGTCAATTGTATCTTTTAAATAATATTTGAATAAATCCCAACCTTAGTTGAAGTCAAGTATTTAATAAACAGTTTTCCCAAGGCACATTCCGCAATTCATCTTTCAAGAGTTCTTTGTTATACTTTGAGTAATTACGTGCAATTCGCGTAAACGACTTAATGAGTTGGTTGTATCCATGCAGCGTTAATAGATCTTTTATATCAGCATGGTCTCTTGGGACATTATAGTTGCAATTAGAATCACCGCAGATAATTGTTTCATTGTCCTCATCTAAAATCAATTCTAGATGTTAGATGTATTTCAGTTGAATGCGTATCGAGTTCTCATTTTCATGTTTAAAGTCAAAAATCGGTTAAATCCTGGAATATTTTTCAATCAATTCGAGGATAGAAATCATAAATACCGAACTAGATTGTCTAAAAACTCCTTCAAAATTCCAAAGACACTTTTCACATCAAAACGATTTGCAATCCGTTATAAAGGTTTTTACCTTTGGAATAATGTTCTGAGTGATGAACTAAAGAAACAAACATCTCTTAAGTCATTTAAAAGGTCGTTGAAACAATTTCTAAAAGATTTGGATATGAACAATAAATTATATTTCTGATCTGGAATAAAACTTTATTACTATGATGTATTTTGAAAAAAAACTTCTTGTTCTTTTTTAACTCTTTTAACTGCCTTTTCGGGGCCAACGCGCTCGACGCGCCAGGAAAATTTTGAGATTTCAACCCGCTCTAGATTGGCTAAAAACGTATCCTCCACAAAGTAGAAATGTATATATTTTAAACTAAATATCTTTCTTTTACAGCCACTAAATGCCTAAAAATTGCGAGATTAGAGTTTTGGGTTGTTTAGGACCCCAAACTACGAAACACATTTACGATAAACTTAAATTAAAAGTCATACCTAGTTTATCTAAAATACTTTTTCTTGATTATAAGCCTTGCTATCAAGTAACCATGGTATAAGAAAATACATCGACCATGATTGGCAAAAACTTTGGGGGTTGCGTGGCCTCTTAGGCTGCAACGGCCCTGCTTTTTTTGATATCCTAATTGATAACGAGAGTTCACTGAAAACTTTAGTGTATCACAAATCTACTTACACTGGACTTCAAATGAGTTTTCATAGTTTTTTACCATTCCAATTTAAACTCGGCCTGATACGTACTTTAATAGATCGTACTTTCAAAATTTCTAACAATTGGGTTTCATTTGATCTCGACATAAAAAAATTTAATGAGACCTTATGTCGTAATATTTTTCCACCTCGTCTCTTTGAAAAAACTTTGAGTTGTTATCTTCATAAAAAATATGAAACAGGACAGGTGAAAGACAGTGTTGACATCGATTTAAGATTTTTCAAATTACCCTACATCGGTAAGTACTCAGGATCAATTAAAAGTAAATTGAAAGACATGGTAAATAAGTATTGTGATAATATAGATTTAAAGTAGTTTTTACGGATCCAAAGAAAGTAATTCTTTTTCGTACAAAGATAAGTTTAACAGTTTTTCACAAACCACCACTTTGGCTATTTTTAAGTTTGTCTGTACTGGATGTAACGCCAGTTATTTAGATGAAATTGAACGTCACAGGAACAATGTAATTCTGATTGTTCTTTTTTTTTAGATCACGCTTGTACGAAGTTCCAGCTAAGAATAAAAGAAGGTTTGTATATTAAGAGGGAAGCACCCATTTTAAACAAACAATTACACCATTATCCTGCAATTCTTACGATTTAAACACTTTTATGAATGTTTATTAGTTTTTTTACGACCAGAACTTTATTATTCATTGTAATCTTTTAATTACATTTGATTACTAAAATTGTAAGTATATAAATGTTTCTTGTAAAAAAGATTTTAGTTATCTGATGAAGCGTATTGATTAGACTATTCTATAGTTTAAATTAACAAACACTCTAAGGCAAAAAATAACTCGAAACGGGAGTTGCTCCCGGATAGGAGGAAGACACGTCAGACTTGTATAGTCCGTTTATTTTTCCTTTCCCTAGTAGAATTCCTGTTTCTGCGCAACAGCCATATTTCGCCCGCGCGCTTACGGGTTTTTCTGAAACGAACTATAAAACAGTCTACGTATTGATACGCGAAACATGTAGTAAATGAAATTTAAATCTGTTGTGTTTTTCATAAATGCATTTTGACATTAGTGCTGAACAGAAGTTTTAGTAATCATAGCTGGTCTGGTTCATTCAGAATCGGCATGAGAAATTTTCATTTTTTTCATTTTTGTGTGATGTCATTGTGACGTCATTAAAGGGACTAACTCGACCACACCAAAAATAAAGCAAATTCAATGCTCAATTATGCCCAATCTTGCTGTCTAGTGCCAATTTCCAATAAAAATTAGGTCAAGAGTTATTAGCCTTAAAGAAGACTATTTAAAATCTTATTTGTGACCAAAGTTGTGACGTCATTATGACGTCATCAGACCCAATTTGATACTGCGACTGGTATCAACTAAAAGACATTTACTTGGACTATTACCATGCCAAAGTGTTTTGCCCTATCTTCATTCTTCAGCCTAATATCGCTAAATGAAAATTTGAAAATTTGAAAATTCATCCAATTTGAGTGGCTATTTTTCCGGCAGCCGAGAGATTTTCAAAATTCCACCTTACAACTATTAGCATGCCAAGTATTAACTCATTAATCGTTAGCGTTTTTTCAGTATTCAGCTTCAGAATAATCCTATTTTTGAGTTTGAGGCCACGTGATCAAACTGTGACGTCACAAATGAGCCTAAGAAGTCTAAGTCTAACCGAGTTTTGCTATAAAACCACCTATAAGGATAAAACTGAGATGCCTCATTTTAAGCATTTTTTGCTGTCAGACACACAGTCCAAAATAATGCAGTTTTTGGGGTCCCACCTATGGATCCCACTTTTTTCCGAGTATGCATTTTAATATTTGTCCCACGCAACCCATACATATTTCTAAATGACCCCGCACACTTTCGATTTTGACACACGCACCCACACACCTCACGTAATTTAGAAAACTCATCCTCACTATTAGCAAGGTTAAGGTTAAATTAGACACTGACAGATTGTCCCGTCGGCAATTTGTTATAAAGCATAATTTCCAAACCAGCAACGTGTACTCCGCTGACCTCGCTATTTTGTGTAATGAACCTACCGCTGCCAATCACCCACGTCAGATCACAGCCACCACTATGAAGAACCTTACTCCAGAGTCTCAAGATGATACCATATGGGGAACACTGCACAAGACCTCTGCCAGATCATCAACTCCTGCTATGAAGAGAACATTTTTCTATTACCATCAGGAAAAGCAGGTAAAGCATACATTTCAGAAATGAAGAAACTGATCGATTACTGGAACTATAACTCTAAAGATCTGTCGACCATTTCACACAAACAATTTCAAACAATATTTCCTACTTCAAAACCTCATGCACGGTCCAAAAGTAAAGAACACACAACTGCGCTACAGAGACGTCTAGGTCATTGGAAGGAAGGTATTTTCGACAAGTTCACGAGGGAAACCCGCGAAATTCAATCCAGGCTCAAAAGCACCACTCAACGATCGACTGACCTTATTACAAAAGAGTTCACTAAGCATATGCTACGCGGTAACATCAGATCTGCCCTCCGTCCTCTTAAGGATGCATCAAGCCAAGGTGTTCTCAAATTTGACGAAAATGTGAAGAGTATCCTACTTAATCTGCACTCTGAAAGAGCTGAAGCAAACGAGGAAGTCTATCTGAGCGATGAGGCAATTGAGATTGATCCCATCGTTTTCGAGCCCATTGATGGACAGGCCATACTAACTGCTGCTCTCAAGACAAAGGGTACAGCAGGTCCTTCTGGCATGGATGCTGATAGCTGGAGAAGAATTCTCTCATCAAGGAACTATGGTGAAGGTGGTGATGGACTAAGAACAGCTTTGGCAGATATGCTGAAAACGCTTTGCCGACAACACCTTAACCCTTCCGGACATTGACACTGAAGCGTATCTTGCCTGCCGACTCATCCCATTAGACAAGAATCCTGGTGTCAGGCCAATTGGCATAGATGAGGTCCTGTGTGAAACATGTAGTAAAAGGAGACGTGATGAAAACTGCTGGGTCCCTTCAAACGTGTGCTGGCCAACAGGCTGGGTGCTAGACAGCAGCGCATGCCATGAACGAGAGTTTAAACGAGGAAGCTACGGATGCAATACTCTTAATAGAAGAAGGCACAACCCAGGGAGATCCATTGGCTATGCCCTCCTTAGTTTAGTTCCACACTAAGACCTACTGCGTGATAAAATTGACCCCAGGAGAGTGAAGAATGTGGCCTTTGCCGATGACATGGCTAGTGCTGGGAATCTTATTAACCTCAGACAGTGGTGGGAGGAAGTCAACCGAATAAGTCTTCTCCTTGGTTATCACCCATAAGGCGTCAAAGTCATGGCTTATCGTGAAGGAAGACAAGGCAGCTGAGGCTGAAAGAATCTTTCAGGGGACTGACGTGAAAATGACAACCTTGGGGAGAAAGTATCTTGGCGGGAAAATCAGAAAAGATACATTTAGAACCGATGACGTTCAATTTGTTGTGTCTAGCTAGATAGATCCAAATAAATACACTCAGTAACATCGCTAAATCCAAACATCAGTATGCGTACAATGCTTTTGTTGGGGGATTTATTCACATAAGTTCACGTACCACATTTGTGTTATGGGGAACATCGAAGAGGAACTGAAAACCCTGGACGATGTGATTGACAGTCTTCTGATCCCTGCGCTGACAGAGGGATACCGGTGAGTTGACTGGAGCGGAGTCTCACCTCATTACCGGTGAAACTTGAGATCCCCATCCTTGAGCATATAGCCGGGATGAACTTAAAAACTGAAGAGAAATCAGCAAGTCACTCTCTGGCAACATTGTCGACCAAAGAAAAACTTTCGACGGAAACAACACTTCCACAAAACACCGCATCGCCAAAGAAAGAGAGAAACGGCAACGACAACGTCTCTATGAAACTAAGACGGGAATGAACAATCACGATAGAATGGCAAACGATCTGGCACAAATCAAGAGCTCCTCGAATTGGCTGTGAGAACTTTGTCTTCAGCAAACGATGTAACCATTCTGGATGCTGGTTCCATAAAGGAGGATGGAGCAAGGGCCAATGTTAGCGCTATGGGGTACGGATTCTACCCCAGAACCCCATAGGGCTAACATTGGTCCTTGCTCCATCCTCCTTTATGGAACCAGCATCCAGAATCTCCCCCGTTATTAGCTCTAGATGAGGTTCAATGGCTACATCCAAAGTAACATTAGAAACCCTATTCACAATTGTGTCTCTGAGTTTGTTGTGCCTTTGAGCATTTTTTTGATATTAGGGTATTCAATGCCTATGCTCAAAGGTACTCCAGAATGAGCCCCAAAGATGATTTTGAAGTAAACGAGAGGGAAAAGAAGCGACAGTACAACCAGCGCATCAGGGACGTCGATTGTGGCTCTTTTACACCCCTAATTTTTACCACAAACGGGGGCTATGGAAAAGAAGCCCAGCAATTCATCAAAGCGCTTGCTTCAATGATTATGCCGAAAAACGTGATGAGCTGTTTTCGTCGACGCTGAATTGGGTGAGGACTAGATTCTCGTTTGCCTTGTGGAGATCCTCTGTCCTATGCAATAAGAGGCACACCAGGGTCACAAAGAGAAACTCAGGCTTTGTAACATGATGCAAACATTAAGATATAATAAACGTTTTATTTCATGCATTCATTAATTTTACAATGGTTCTTCTCGCAGAGGAAATATTGAATGTGTGTGTATGTAATGTAGTAAAATATAAAAAATCTATCGAAGTTTATGAAGCAAATCTTCATATCGGTATATATATATACTGCAATCAATGGAAAGTCTATGCGATCTGTTCTTGACACCAGGAGATTCTCCACTTTGTCGTGGTTACGTTTTTTTTCTTAGTCTATTGTATGAAACTCGTCCGAAAAACACGTATCCAACCCGAACAAGCATTGGTGATGTGAAGAAGTGTGTCGTGAACTTTGACTAGTTATGGTAAATAAATTTGATGGGTTTTAATCAAAAAACTTGTTGTAGGTTAACGTCCTGTTGTTAAGTTTTTTGATCATTAAAACCCATCAAATTTATTTACCATAACTAGTCAAAGTTCACGACACACTTCTTCACATCACCAATGCTTGTT
>JAUBWS010009005.1:2761-16279 GCA_032270445.1 Darlingtonia californica | reverse complement strand
ATTTCGAAAAGAATGGGGAAAATTTAATCAGAAAACATGGTGGCTTGAAGAGTCTGTATCCGCCCCTGGCTTCCAACGAAATGCTGTAGTATTGAAAATTTTGTCACGACAATTAGTTATGAATAAAAAGGGATATTTTAATATTTACACTTCCTTGTTTTACCTTCATTTTGCATTGTTTTTCTTAACTTGGCAATGAGTAATTAGCTAAAATCAATTAACTAGTGCAGTACGCATATCGATCTAATGATATAAACAAGTTGTTCTTATGATGGGAAAGTAATCACTTTTCAATTAAGTTTACATATTCTTGTCAGTTATAGAACCATCAACACCTAATTTAAAAACATGTTTTCCCATCGACTCTTGTTATTCTTAAACTGTAGTCACGAAACTTATTTATGTTTTCTCTTTCTATTTACATTTTCATGTTATGTTAGTAACACACATTATTTGCATTAGTCGAAAAACAACTTTCCTTACAAAGTTTATCGTAATACACGTGAAAAGCTCTGGCAGGGTAAGAGCTTAGTTTCTAGCCTAAAACAGAGTTCAAATTTAAAGTAGCTTACCTAACACAATCATGGCGATAGGGATTGCCGACATCACAGCAAGCGCGCAAATAGTTGCGCCAGCAACAGCTAAAAAAAAAAAAACATAATACAAACCGGTGAAAATGTAAAGTATGAGAGGATCTGTAGATTAAAAGTAATTTAAAATATCATTATGTACCTTATATGACAATATAATTGCTTTTAATCACCTAAGTGCCGATGGAAACATGTTTGACATGGAATTTCAAATTTTTTTTACGGTCCTAGATTCCTGGATAAGGGCCTAAAGGAGCTCCGAAACCCATGTGCACCAGGGTGTGGTCCCTGGTCAAGAAATAGACTATGTTTAAAGATTCCCAAAAAGGTTGAGCCCGGTGCAGAAGTAATTAGTGATCTAATTTTGCAGTAACTCCACTAAATCCGCTCAAAATTAAAAAAAACAGGAGTTATCGACTCTTCTTTGTTCAGTAATTCTATCCTGTTTTCGAACATTTTTTTGGGAAATTTTGAAAAAATTGGAACATTAAAATGATTAATATTGTCCGGGAGCTAGAGAACTTACTGACTCTTGACCTGTGTAAACTTCCATAAAATCGGACAAGCTGGACAAATCAAAAACAGGTTTTTTGTTCTTTTTATAAATGCTGTATGACAATTTTATTTTGGTTATTTTCAGATTAAAGAGAATTTTGTCTTTTTAGAGCCAATTTATAATTGTCAACAATTTTGAACATAATACATAAAGAAGATAATCCAAAAAATAACTTCCTCGATGACGAAGCTCTACATAGCAAACAGCTAACTATGGCTCGTTATTTATGTACACACCAGCAAAAAAATAAAGTTTCCTTAATATGTTCGTACTTAACGGAGCTTGTTATTCTGTTTGTATAAAAATATAATTTTCATCTCTCTTAAGTTGTCTTCTTATCGAAGTTTCTCAGCTTTAGAAATTATTTTCAGGAATTCTGAGCTGTTTCTCGTAAAAACATTTTGGGTACTTTTTGTAGGCTCTCTTTTTATGATTCAGTTTCAAAAAATGTTCACAACTAAAACTGCACAGAATTTTTGAAAAATTATAATATCATACACTTTTGTCATGTTTTATCTTTTCATCATAAAGTAGGCTTGTTATCAAACGTTCTTTAGAAATTTTCCTAACGATATCAAATCTGACAAAAAATTAAAACAGGTTTGCTACTAACCTCCAGTACCCATATTTTCTTTTGATGAGTCTTTCGAAAAAACTGATGTGCTTTTTACGAACGCGACTGTCTTGAGCTACTTCTCTTTACACAACTTGCTTTTAAAGCAAACCTAGCTTCGATACGATAAAGACACTCCTTCTTTGTATTCGATTCAGATAACGACTCTATTGAGATATGGTTTATCTCTCATTGTTTTCATAAAACATTCAAGCAAATACATGTTAAAACAATGATAAAAGTAATTTATCCATAGAGAAAAAAAGACTTGTCATTGCTTTTTTTCAAGCTGATATTTACATATAACTTATAACAAAATTGATAAAAAACTGTTCTGTGACTATTAAATTTCTATTCCATTCAAGCAGTATGAATTTTTTTTTTTTTTTTTTTTCTCTAATTAAAAAGTTGTCCTTGGATACAATAATTGTTAAGGAAAGTTTTGGCGGGAAAAGATACAAAATATCTATATTATCAGAGTCGCAGGAGAAAACCTGCGACTCTGATATTATTATCTATATGTAAAAATCTAGGAATCTGACATTTTTCTCCAAAAACGTAATAATCTAAGAGCCCGAAACACAAAGTATCTGTTCTTTTTATCCTGGAAATCCACAAAAACATCTAACAGGCATCAAATCGTCTCAGAACGAGTCTGCTAAATGACGTGCCCAACTTGCCCACGTGCCCTACGTGCCCTACGTGCCTACGTGCCTTACGTGCCCTACGTGCCTTCGTGCCCTACGTGCCCTACGTGTCCGTGCCCTACAATAAATTCAAGACCAGAAAAATGCTAATAAAACGTTGGCTTAACCTATCTTGATTTAATCATGCATTTTTGACAATGCTGAATATGATAAATTCAAAATTTATTTCATGTACGCATGCGCAGAAATCTAAATGGCTCTACTTCATGTATTTTGGTTTATACCTTGGCGGCTTGACATTTTCTTGCCTTCTTTGTAAAATGTCCAGCCGACAATGTATAAACCAAAAATACATGAAATAAAGCCATTTAGAAGACATAAATTTTGAATTCATCTTATTCAGCATTGTCAAAAATGCATGATTGTTTAAATCAAGATAGGTTAAGCCAACGTGTTATTAGCATTTTTCTGGTCTTGAATTTATTGTAGGGCACGAGACACGTAGGGCACGTAGGGCACGTAAGGCACGTAGGGCACGAAGGCACGTAGGGCACGTAAGGAACGTATGGCACGAAGGCACGTAGGGCACGTAGGGCACGAAGGCACGTAGGGCACATAAGGCACGTAGGGCACGAAGGCACGTAGGGCACGTAGGGCACGTGGGCACGTTGGACACGTCATTTAGCAGACTCTCTCAGAACACGCCCAGATCTTCTAGGAAGCCAAATTTTCGGCCAGGAGACTATATACAACCTGGTCGAACACATACGAATTTTCCAGGAGTCTATATAACCTGGTCGAACACATATTGATTTTCCAGGAGTCTAAATAACCTGGTCGAACACATACGAATTTTCCAGGAGTCTATAAAACCTGTTCGAGCACCAAGTATTTTTCCAACGGAATATTTCGTAGATAATAAGAGGTTTTTCGTTTCCAGGATACCGAAAAAAAAGACTATCGAACACATCGTAATTTTCAGGAGACAAAAACAGACTATCGAACACATCGTAATTTTCTAGGAGACTATTCTTTCCCGAACACGTATACGAATTTCCAGCAAAGGTATGCCCTCCGAACAGATATTTTGCAAAAATGCCTCGCTAGCTGCCTTCGCAGGGTGGATGTCGATTCTAGTCTCCTAGAGAATAAGACCTGTTCTGAGATGATTTGATTTCTTTTTTAAATTTTCTAGATAAAAAGAACAGATACTTTGTGCTTTGGGCTACTGGATTTTTTTTTAGTTTCCTTGATTTTTCGTGATGTTTTGAGATGTTCTTTTTCAAAGTGACCTTCCTTGAAAAAAAACAGATATTTTGCTTTTTGGGCTCGTTTGATGCTTCTTGGTTGTTAACCCTATAAAAACCTAAGCTGTTTTAGGTGTTTCAGACGTCGGGAGGGGGGAGGGGGAGAGAGAGGGTGGATTCAGACCATATCTTTTTCACAAAACCGGCAGGTTTACCCCTGCTTGCGATGCGAGCGTAAAGTAAAAGAATGCGGAGTCGTAGGAAAGTGCGGAACAAAATCCGTCAGGTTTTCTGGCTAGTAAGACGGTTGTTCTAAATAAAAGACACACAGTGATTTAATAGTTTTTTACTTTTGGTTGCCACAGCAACGAAAATGGTTTTCTAGATTAAAGGTTTATATCCTGTTGTGAAGTGAATAATAGTTTTTTTTACGGTAGCAGCAAATCGGATATCATACTAAAATCGGCGTTGACTCTACAAGGCTGGACAAAAATAAATGGAATTTAGCGAAAATTGCCATAATTTGCATTTTTAAAGTCTGGCGAGAAAGTCAATAAGTAGCTTTCAATTCAATTGAAACGATGTTTTCGACTTTAGAGCGAGTGACTAGCTTCTAGGCTATATTCCCAGGCTACTTGGGACACTTTCAGGCTATTGCACCGAGGATCCTAAGCTCCTAAGTATGCTCCTAAGTCTTAAGTCTGAGTTGAAACTCCTTGTTTATATACACAGCTTCACAAGATTTCGAATTCTTGTGGTTTCAAAAATTTCAGGGAAATTCCCTAAAAATTCCATATATTTTGTCCTGGATTGTAGACTAGTAAACTAATTGTTTTTTTCCGTTATGTCCGTGTTAATAGTATTTCCGTTATATGAATCTCTATCCAATATGCCGAAACTCCCGATATTCCCCGATTTCCGATGTACTCAAGACCGGGATCACTTTAAAAACCGACTTGCTCGCTATTTCGCGTTGACTCCTACTACTTCTCCCGTGAGACAGAAATGTCCTGTCCGTACGCATCGCTTGGATATCGGGATTAAAGTTGAGATGCAGGCTATATTTGTATTGGAGCGCTTTAAGCTGAAGATGAAGCGAAATATTTTGCTAAAAAATGCTGTCTGTTCCTTACTTGATACTCAAATTCGCTTTTCTCTTCACCGCACGCTACCGGTCTAAGGCAAAATGTGTTATTCTCTAGCTTCAGTTATATTATTCTAACATGTATGGTTCAGTTACATCTGTTGTATTTAAAAACCAATAAGATGATGTCATAAGATTAGTAAATTTTGAGATGAGGCTTATTTTATGTACTTATTTATAGTCATTATAAAATTCCCTGGTGAGGTGAAATGCTTTTGTTTCAATCTATTGTCAACATTACAAGCTTGAGGTCAAAAGATTGGTTTGTTTTAATCACTTTTTGATCACATGTATTGAAAATTGACAAATCGCAAAGGGATATGTAGCCAGGCCAGCCCTCCACTCGCTTTGCTTCTAAATCAGGTAGCTGAGTGACTAAAATGGGTATAATCACACATTTTGTAGTAAAACATACAGTCTGGGAAACCCTTTAGAATTAAATGATTATCATTTTAATTGCAAGTCTGCTGGCAATAAGCGTACGTTTAATTTAAAAGGGTTTCCCAGTCTGTGTATTCTAGTACAAAAGTGTGTGGTGTAAGTGTCGAAAGCAACCAACAAGGCATTTTTGCAAAATATCTGTTCAGAAGGCATGTTTTTCCTAGAAATTTACATGTTTTCGGCCGAAAATTTGAGCTTTCCTGGAAAATATGGATGTGTTCTGAGAGCATTTGGTGCCAGTCAGATATTTTTTGGCTTTCCTGGAAAAAAAGGACAAATATTTTTTGTTTTGGCCTCCTACATTTTTATGTATTTGATAAAAAGTTCTAGTCTTCTGGAGAGTACGAACTGTTTTGAGACGATTTTATGCCTTCTAGATTTTTTTAGATTTCCTGGATAAAAAGAACAGATATTTTTTGTTTTGGCCTCCTAAATTTTTATGTATTTGATCAAATGTTCTAGTCTTCTGGAGAATACGAACTGTTTTGAGACGATTTTATGCCTTCTAGATTCTTTTAGATTTCTTGGATAAAAAGAA
The DNA here is from genome assembly GCA_032270445.1 of Darlingtonia californica. Taxonomy (NCBI): domain Eukaryota; kingdom Viridiplantae; phylum Streptophyta; class Magnoliopsida; order Ericales; family Sarraceniaceae; genus Darlingtonia; species Darlingtonia californica. The sequence goes on along the minus strand of JAUBWS010009005.1, from coordinate 10,503 downwards.
CAGATATTTTTTGTTTTGGCCTTCTAAATTTTTATGTATTTGATCAAAAGTTCTAGTCTTCTGGAGAATACGAACTGTTTTGAGACGATTTGATGCCTTCTAGATTCTTTTAGATTTCCTGGATAAAAAGAACAGATAGTGTTTTGATCGCCTTCATTTGGCAAGGTTGCAATACATGGAGTTCTGAAATTGACGGATATTCTTGACGTTCTATGCAAATTGTTTGACTTTCATTTTGACTTTTTTGGAGAACAACGATTTTTTGAGTTGTTCTGAGACCATTTGGTTCTGGCTAGATTCCTTTTCAAAGTGACCTTCCTGGAAAAAAAGAACAGATATTTTCTATTTCGGGCTCGTTGGATGCTTCTAAAGTGTGTAATGTGGCAAAGCTAAACATTCATTATTTGTGCAACCGCATGCTTTAAAACTACATCCCCCCCCCCCCCCTTCCTCCCATTGAAATTACACGACTGAAATCAAATTTGTTTAGTTTTTGTTTATTCAGCAAGTGATTGTAGGAATAAGGTATCAAACGAGTTTATGTTCATCTCCCTTGTAACTTTTTTCAAATCTTCAGCAATATGGTCCAAGTAGTATATGCTAATTCTGTCCGTGCAATAATTGCATGATTTATTCTTAGAATTTAGACCTGCATTTAAAAGGGTTTCTCAAACTGAAGAGATGTTTCAAACTATGATCCTTAATCTTCTTCTTAATTCTAACAAAATGATATTTTTTGATTAGTTATAACAATTATTTTGTAAGTTCATTTTTCAAAAATATAGATGAAATCGAACTGTAAAGTTTAATTGACATTATCAAATATATGTAGCTATATGTAGGGAATATATCCAGAGAAAATTATAGTTTTGACATGGAGGTAAAAATAAGGGAGTGATATCTCGTATATTTTATGATTTCTTCTATTCAAAATCCTTTTTGTTTCACGCTAATTTCTTCGTATGCAAAAACAGATGCTCGCCCCATCTAAGGCCCTATTAAAGCTAAGAATTTGTGCGCAGTGTAACTATATTCTTTGTAAAGTGTTTGTTTCCTACTTAACTAAAAGTGCTTTTCATTCTTGGGTTTCCCTTGTAGCGTTAATTTACAGTGCTGTGGCTTTGTAACTCGTCTTAAAGATGAGTCTCATTGACGTCTTTACCACTGAGAGTTATTTATTTAAAGCAGAACGCAAAAATCTAAAAATAGGGCATGTGTATATCACGAGACCTTTGCTATTTTGCCTTGAAAATTACAAATTTCTGTGCATAATTTTGTATTTTTCTAAAGGTACTGATGTGTGTCCAAAAATGACAAGAATGATTATCAGAGACAAAATATTTGTTTGTGTTAATACGAATTTAATTACAACTCCCTCAACAACATTGCACTCATTTGGCCGCGCTGTTTCTAAAGAAAGTATTTAGTTAGTACTCCATTTACCTTTGCCTCTGTTGTGCGCAGATATGTAATTATTGCGCAGTTATGTAATTTCTCTGCGCAGATATGTAATTATTTTGCGCAGATATATAATTATTGAGCTGCGCAGATATGTAATTGAGTGCTGCGCAATTATGTAAAATGTGAATTTTTATATACTACTTTGCATGATGTTAGAAAGTTTTTCAGGCATTGAAAATGAAACTTTAGTTTTTTCATACGGTCTTTTTAACGTCCATTTAGCGTCTTTTTCATTGTAAATTTTGATCTATAAACAATTTGGTCACTAATTTTAGTAAGTAGCTACATTGTTCCATCCCACAGCTCATGGCGTTTTCGAATTTTATGCTACTCTTTTTAATGTCGATTTAACGTCTTTTTCATTGTAAATCCTGATCTATAAATAATTTATCACTATTTTTGGTAAGTAGCTACATTGTTACATGCCGCAGCTCATGGCGTATTAAGTTTTTATGCGACATCTTTTTAACGTCCATCTTTATCATCGTAAATCTTGATCTGAATACGCCATCAGATTTCTTCTATTTTGACACATTTTATGAGGAAAAATCACGTGGCAAGTGATTTTATGTTAAAGAAAGAAAAACTACAGAACTCTCACACAAGAGCTTCCAGATTCCAACAGGCAGTCATGGAAGTAAGTTGTGCAAAAGTGGTGCTTAAAATAATAGTTTTTAGCATGTTATTTAATTATTCGTTTGGAATATTTATCTGAGCAATGGGAGAAAATGAATACGAAATCATAAAGGACTTGGTTCCAAACAATGGACGATTCCGTATGCCACCTTGTGATCGTGCCAAAGAGCATGAACAAATCATGATGCAATCAGAAATTATCATAAAAAGACGTTAAAAAGACGATAAATAGACCACCAGGAATTATTTTTAGTTGTAAAAGATGTGGTTTACGTCATGGACCCTGTCTACGAAATATCAACAATAAATTATGATCCAATCAACAATTATGGTGAAAAAAACTTTAAAAAGACGTTAAATGGACCACCAGGAATTTTTTAATTATAAAAAGGTGTGGTATGAAATCATGACCCAACCAGAAATTATTATGAAAGATGTTGGTGTTGAAAATATGAACTAAGTCCAAAAGAAATACACGATAACTGAGCCACAAAAAAAAATCCACATTTTACATAACTGCGCAGCTCAATAGTTACATACCTGCGCAAAAAAATTACATATCTGCGCAAAAATTACAAAACTGCGCAATAATTACATATCTGCGCACAACACCTTCATGGTGTTGAAAATTACCATGTAAATGTATTTGCTCACCATATTACATAAGCGCACAATAGTGATCTTTGTAGTAAAACATGCACTTTCATATGCATTTTATATTTAGTTAAAAATTGTTAATTTTTGTGTAATCTGAAAAATCTCACGATTTTCGTGTGCAAGGCGAAAGCAACCAACGAGGCTTATTTGCAAATTATCTGTTCGGAAGGCATATTTTTTCCTAGAAATTTGCATGCGTTCGGACAATACTAGTATTTTGAAAACTACTTTGCTGGCAAATTTGATGTGTTCGGCCGAAAATGTTGGTTTCCTTGAAAATATTGATATGTTCTGAAAGCATTTTGATGCCTGCTAGATATTTTTGATTTTCCTGGAAAAAAGAACAGATATTTTGTGTTTTGGGCTCTTCATTTTTGTGTATTCAATCTAAAATGTTAGTCTCCTGGAAAAACGACGTGTTCTGAGACAATTTGATACGTGCTAGATTTTTTTAGATTTCCTGAATAAAAAGAACAGATATTTTGTGCTTTGAACTGCTGGATTTTTACTTTTTACTCGCTGGATGCTTCTGGCAATGTGTGAGTTGCAATAGTTGACAGTTATTTCAAAAGTAACCTCCTATTGATTTCCCATTTATCAAATTTGTTAACTTATACAAATATTAATTTAAACGAATCTAGTATATAATATTTTTCACAAGAATTATATATGAATTATTTTTGTTTCTTTTAAACTTGGTTTCGTAAAAAATATTGGTGTAAAAATGACACACCATCAGAGTCTTTGGTTAGATGATGTTAAAAGTCAATCTACTCTTTTGCAAGTCATTTAAAACGCGTGATTAGAAAATCCCACTTTATAATTGCATTTGGAAATGTCTTAATTGTCTTTAATAAGTTAACAAATCAACAATGGTGATTTCATGCTGTTTCATTTGTTATGTAAATCAATTATTTTCCCTTGTATTGTCTATGTATAATACACCAAATATATATATATATAATACACCTTATCATATACAGGGTGTATCAAAAATAGTGAAAAAGTAATTGTTTTATAAAATATACAAAAGGTTAAATCTTTCAGTTTTAGTAGCATTAAAATCCTATACATCTTCTTTTTAAATAGTAAAAAAAATAATGTTAAATACCGATTTGTTAATTCGCAAATTTAAATTAAAGTCATGAAGGTGAGATTTTAAAAAGTTGAGATCGCTGTAACTGTAAGATATCACAAATCGTAAAAAAAAAGGTTTTTCAAGCAGAGGAATTGAAGTTAAATGAAGTTGTTAGCAGTGCGAGGAAGAGATTCTGTTACAGAAATCCCAAGAAGCGATGTACCGACGGTTAGAACTCTTTGAAAATTGTAAGAAATTAATTAACCCTATTCAGGCCGGGCTTTTTAGGGCTTCTCACAGCTGAGAGCCCTAGATTTCCTTTCTAACTCCGGAAATACTTATTATATGGCCTTGAAACTTTGCACAACTTAATTCCGTGATAAAAGAAAGCACGACGTCACCTGTGATGATGTCATCAGATTTTTGGTGACGTCATCAATTGCCAAAACTGTCAAAAATGCCAAAAATCACAAAAAAATCAATCACTTTTGATTGGAAAATGTTTTTTCAATTCTGTTTGAAGTTTCTGAAAGCTAATGTAATTCTCTCTAACGGTTTTCAAGCAATTCCAAAGATTTAGAAAAAAAATTTTTTTTGGTACTGGGCAACCCCAAATTTTTGGTTGCCATGGTAAGCCTTATTACAAAGTGTGGCAGCTCTGTTATTACATAAGTGTGGCAAAGGTTTATTACAAATTGTGGCAGGTATTACAAAGTGTGGCAATGATTATCAAAGTGTGGCAGGTATTACAAAGTGTGGCAATTATTACAAAGTGTGGCATAACACAAGTAATGAAAAAAGTTCTCATAAAGAACTTGAAAAATAAAAAAGTGTTGACTTATCGTTATACTTCTGACTGCTCTCCATTTAAAGCTATCTCTTTGAAATCTCACCTTCATGACTCTAAAATTGATTTGTGAATTAACAAATCGGTATTCAACTTTAATTTTTTTACTATTTAAAGAGGAAATGTATAGAATTTTAATGCTACTAATTTCTTCTATATATGGAATAAATTAGTCCGTATACGGTATTTTACGGGACCCGTATTCGGACGCTTTTCACGCCGTGTATATTACAACTAGACTAACTATATATACTGTGACTTTGACCAATTAGTATACTACTATACGGTTGGAGACCAGTGGCCTGAATTAAGTTCTTATAATTTGGTTTGGAATTTTGATTTTTTCTACATCTTAATTCAATCTTCGTCCCATTTCATATGGGCTCTTGCCAGTTTACACTTGTTAAAACATATATTACTCATAAATTGTAAACTGATCTATCTATCTTTCAGAAAACAGAGCTGTATTTTATTTTTAACTTTAAATTAAATTACAAAGAATTCAATTAGATTATTTTAATCAAATATGATAACAACTCAAAGTTACTGAACTTACTTATACTAGATTAGTAAACTAATCGTAATTTTTTCCGTTCTGTTCGTGTTAATAGTATTTTCGATATATACGGCGTACGCAGCGCTTGATATCGGGATTCGCCGTCGTAGAGGAAAAACCGAACAGTTTTTTCCCTCTATCCGATTTGCCGTGATTCCCGCGATTTGCCGTGATTCCCGATATACCCCGATTTCCGATATACTCAAGACCGGGATCGCTTTAAAAACCGACTCGCTCGCTAGTCTAAACGTGGCAAGGCACATTCAGTTTTTTTTCCTGTACCTCTGCTCAAAGTTTAACACGGTCCGTCTGAGATTTAGTGGCGTTTTCCGTCAGATTATCTTCTCTCTACTGCCTTTAGAGCGATAGCGTGAATATCAGGTAACCTGTTCCGTTCGCAATCAAAACAAACGCGTTTACGCGGTAACAAGGCAGAACGATTAAATTAATCCAAAGATCCGCACAGAATCAATAAAAAAAAACATCCGGATATGATTTGTTTTGATTACTTTGTTCTCATATACAAATATCATATATTATTTCAGGAGAAGAGCCAATAGTACTTCCGTGTTGTTCAAGCATAATTATAACTGTGTAAATCGGACCAATATGATGTATACTAAATGTGTTTTACCATTTAGTATTTATAGTCATGTTGATTAGATTTACTTAGACCAATGTTTCGAACGATTCGGAAAGTTAAAGATATTTCAAGCTTATTCAGGCTTTCGTTTTTAGGCCTAGTCAATGTAATATATATCTTACTCTGCCATTCAGCACTTAGTTAGTCGTGTTGATAAGGTTTACGTAAACCAGTATCTCAAGCCTTTTCAGGTTTTCATACTTAAACCTAACCAATATGATATATACTAAAGGTACCGTACCATTTAGTGTTTAGTCATGTTGATTTTACTTAGCACAGTATCTTGGGGACCTGCAAGCTAGAAAGATTTTCCAAACTTATTTAGGCCTCGTATTTAAATTTAACCAGAATCGTGTATACTGGGGATAGTGTACCATTAAGTATTTAGTCATGTTGATTAGACTTATTCAGACCTATATCACAAAAAAATCTGCAAGTTGGATAGATATTCAAGCTTATTCAGGTTTTTCGTATCATAACTAAACCTAACCAAGATAATATAATAAATGTACTGAATCATCTAGTACTTAGTCGTGTTGATTAGATTTATTCAGATCTATGTGTCAAAAATCTGTGCATCCAATGGATATTTTGAGCTTATTCAGGCGTTTTGTTGGATCGTTGGTTGAATTGGTTTGACTGTATGCTTATGCAATTTAAGTTTTGGGACATCTAACAATATTTCCTGTCCCTAATAAAATAATTTTTTGCGCTTCTCTCGCATTCATGCCAATAGATTTTTCAAATTCCAGTTGAAAATGTCGGTGTATAATCCCGGTTGCACCAACAATCACGGGAACTGTCACCACATCTTCTACACCCAACAGCTCTTTGATCTCGAAACACAGCTGTTGATACTACTGAATTTTTTGTTCCGCTTCCTTGTAACATTACTATCGCATGGCACAGCCACGTCAATGAGGAGCACTTTCTTTTTCGTCTTGTAATGAACCAAGATATTAGGCTTGTTATGGGGTACGGTTCGGTCAGTTTGTACTGGAAAATTCCATAATATCTTAGTCCTTTTCAGCATAGGCTTTTTAGGGGCTCCTCAGGCCTAGGGAGGGGGGGCTCCTCTCCGTAACTTTATTAATATTTCTTTTTTTCAAATGAATCTTAGCGCATGGTTGCAGCATGGTTTAAGGAACGTGTGTGCAAAGTTTCGTTTAAATTGAGTCACGTGATCACGAGTTACGTAATAATGACGTCATAATAGCAAAACATCAATAAAATCACCTTCTGAACTATTTCGTGCTATATTGAGAAAAATACTCATATTCAGCATGTTTAATTACCATATTTGTACTTTACGTTAAAATTCCTATTGTTTTATATACAATGTGGTAATATTAACATTTTTGACACCACTTGCCAACCTTTTGATCATGCCGCCATATTGACATAATATTTGATAAAACATTTTTCATTAAAAGTTTGACAAATAAATTTCCCAAAAAGTCACAAAATTTCGAGACATAAAGATTAGACTGTGAAAAATTATTTAAAAAAGTTTCCGAGGGGGGGGGGGGATGTCCCCCTCTAGGCCGAATAGGGTTAAGAGTAAATGGCTTTAACCAGCCAGTGGAAGCGTATTGGTCGATAAACGGTTCATCAAGAAGAGACAGGAATTGACCGTGCATGGCTTTGTTCTTCAAGAGTGTTTTGTTTCTCTTATTTTGAGCAACTTTGATCTTGTTTTTGGCGTTGGGTTTGGAGATTCTGTTTATTTTATCAGGTATTATGTGCAGCTCACTCTTAACGTGGATAGATTCCTGACTACGTTCAGTTTGCCATGTCGATATCATGGTTAACAAGTGTTCTTGTGTTTCTGCAAGATATTTTGTATATTTATTGTAGTATGTTT
>JAUBWS010008894.1:24993-36270 GCA_032270445.1 Darlingtonia californica | reverse complement strand
CTTATATCCATTCTCCCATATATGTTAATTCATCTTCTCTTATATCCATTCTCCCATATATGTTAATTCATTTTCTCTTATATCCATTCTCCCATATATGTTAATTCATCTTCTCTTATATCCATTCTCCCATATATGTTAATTCATTTTCTCTTATATCCATTCTCCCATATATGTTAATTCATCTTCTCTTATATCCATAGAATTCCTCATTCAACTTCTTACAAATCTACAGATTGTGTTAATTCATTCACCCGTATATCCACAATTTAACTCAATCAACTTCATTCATTCATCCTAACACTGGCTTCACCGATTCAACTTCTCACAAACGTACCCTTTATATGTTCATTCATTCTCTCATCTAAAGCTTGTGACTATTCATTCGCCCGTTATCCACAGATTCCATTCGCTCAACTTCCTACATATCTACAGTTCATGTTCATTCATTCTCCTATTTACCCACATATTTCACCCATTAAACTTCCCACACAACTACGGTTAATGTTCATTTGTTCTTCTATTTATCCGCTGGTTTCACTCATTTAACTTCCCAAATGTCTACAGTTTATATGTTCATTCATTCTCCCGTATATCAACAGGTTTCACTTATTTAATTCAATTTCATTCATTCACTCTAACATGCATAGACTGGTTTCATTCATTCATCTTCCCACACATCCACAGTAATCCTAAAGCATTTAATTTTCCCATGATTTTAAGAAAAGAACGTCTACAAAAAACATCAAACCAACTGTGACCCATCAAAACATTGATCAACAAGATCTCACGTTAAAAACAACAGATGGATGGATCGAAATATTATTCTTTACTCTTAATATACAATTTCATACTTTTAGAAAACAACACACAACACATCGCTCACGATGAACCATTTCTAGAGCTTTGCACTGTTCAATCGCGAACACAAACAAAAAACCAAATTTACTTTTGTTTTGAAACCAAACATGTCTAAAAATTTCACTATTTCGAAATGCTATAATAGAGGGGAAAAGTTTATGAGCCAGGGTCTCGTGTCGATTGATCTGTTTTATTCAAACACATTAACATTTTTCTTTAATGTTCTCTTAATTGATGTACTAACACCTACACCAATCCAGGTTCTCTTCATTATTGTTTGGCTCGTTCCCAAATATTGACGTTGATGCAAAAACAAACACTTTGTTTAGATCAGACACACAATAAACTTCCTTGAACGAGAACACACTTTCCTCTTATAAAAAGAACTACTGAAGTACTAGTTTGACGTTTGCACTTGATTTCATAACTCTTTCATTATCAACAAACAAATGAAAACCCTCAAACAAGACTGCCCACTATCACAAAGTGAAAAACGTCCGAATACCGGTCCCAAGAAATTATTCCGTATACGGTAATATAAGGGACCGTATTATGTAGCATTTCACGCCGTGTATGCTGACTGAAATCTATTGTCTACTACAGTTCTTTAAGAAAGTGCGACACCGTATTTAAACTAAGAAAATGTCCGCTTTATAAAAGTGTCCGCTTTACATGTTTAGATGCATTTCTCCCTTGTAAAGATGACATTAAATCGTTCATTTTATCAATATGTGCGAAAATAAGACTTACCTAAACTCCGGTTTTCCCCCTATATTCACAAAAAAGCCTGCCTCGCCATTTTACTACACAACTATACAATTTTAGATACATCTAATTTTTTAAATAAAAGCATATCGAACTACATACAACACACTTTTAGGCGTGCTCAAACCTCGTCTTTAATTACTTAGTCAATAACGAGCTACCAAAAACTTCTAACTTGAAAGTAATTTTTCTATCACAAAATCCACCAGCTTCTAACTTGAAAATAATTTTTCCAAAAAAACATTTTAGGCGTATTTAAGCTTTATCTTTACTACTTTGCTACATAGCAGCCAGTCAATAACCGAATACCAAAAACTTCTAAAAATAATTGCTGGCTTAAAATAAGCTGTACCATAAAAAATACCAAACTTCAACAGAATGCAAGTTTTGATGAAAATCTATGTAACTATGAACATATCACCATTTTTTAATATCATCTACCCAAAATATAACGTACATCCAATTTCATACACAACAAAAAATTATCATCATCATGCAAACGGTTACATACATGTCACCTAATTTGTTTATTTGAGATTTCATTTATAATCCAATCCCGACATATCAAAATGCACGATCAGCCAATCAAAAGAGAATTTGCTTATCACGTGATTGTGAAGCGTTTTGAAGAGGAAAGACTACCAGATTTGTTTTAATCAGTCTGATAAGCGATTCTTTATCTTCAATTGTCTCCTTAAGGATATTTTTTTTGGACACATTAATTTCAAATCAATTTCTACCCAACCCGAAGATAATGTCAAGAGTCTTACAGGACTTAGCCAACACTTACGCGTGTATGATGTGAAGAAAGACGCAGATGAAGAAAAAAATTATCTGGAAACGTTATGGCTTGGTAGCATAAGAAGAGTGCAAACGTCAGAAAATGCTTTTAACCACTAAGTACGGATGAAAAATACTTCTTAAAATATATAAAGTTTCAGGCAATTAAATCGTTAAGAAACTTACTTTACACTTAAAAGCGTCAAAATGATTGGGAAATGTAGGAAAGAGGAAAAGGCTATGAGGTATATATTACATAAAGCTTACAACGCACTCGTAAAGATTGATGTGATTATTTACCCAGGATTACCTCTTCAGTTCTTCATGAACTGTTATCAATGAGGGTCCTGCCTTCCTGGAAATACCTCAGGTTACCATGAAGAGTTAACAGTAATTGGTTAAATTCTATTTTGAAAGCCTCGCAAGGGATTCCAATTCGGAACCCCCATTCAGGCGACCAGCGCCTTACCCACTCGGCCACGGCTACAGAGATCTTCGAGAGAGAAAGCTCACATTTTTTGGTCAAGAAGTTATCTGGACATGTTAACAGCTAGAAGAACTAGCAGATTTATACGACAGAGAATCAGAAAAAGATTTCCATTTAACAAACAACAGGGGATTTGTAAATTTTTCTTCTGTGGCTAATCGCGGAAATGCGTTCTAAATTTCATGTTTTGATATGATTACGGACGTATTTTTAAAGGATTGGGAAAACTTAAATAGGAACGAAAGAAAAGTAAAAAAAGTAAAAGGCGTAGAAAATGTCGAGGAAAAACAAACGAAAGCATTAGATTTCATACTGAAAAGTCAGTAACCTTCGAAAAAAGGTAAATTGACAAAGAACAAAAGATCGTCGGACCACATAAATGTAAACCATAGGGGATACGTTGAAATATGAGGAAAACAATTCAAGTATGCAGCTGTCATACTTTCTGACGCAAACTTGTCAACGTTATTTATTTACGCTTTCAGCTTTGCTAGTATGTCTAACCACATAAATCTAAACAAAAGGGAGGGGGAGGGTTGCATTACATGAGGCAAATTGCCAGAGTTTAACTATCAGTTTCTAATGCAAAAATTATGAAGTTTCTAGGAGTGCAAATTAAAGGAGATTGGCCGACCACATAAATAAATACTAAGGACAAGCAACATTAAGAAGAAATATTGGTAATTGGAGAACATGGTTTTGATTTTGCATTTTGTATACAATGATGAGAGAATGACCTTTAAGGATTATTTTATTATTTCTTAAACACAATCTCTCTTTCTAGCATCAGACCACAAAAGCAACCTGGTTTATAAACGTGAAATACATTGGAATTTAAGTATAAGCATTTCGTCATCACTTACACCAGTTTTTTTGTTTCATGGAGAATAATTTTATGAGAACGCGAAGTTTTGAGGTGCAATGGGCATTTACAAGATTTATTGCTGGACTAGTCCATTTTAATTACCATTTTGTAACCATCCTTTAGATTGTTTATGACGTTTTATCGTCTTCCATTAACTGTACAAATCAAATCTGATTAGAACTTGTAAAACCTCTACGAGCTCCTCAATAAGAAATATTTTAAAGGGCAAATAATGTCAGAATAAATGAGCCTGATAATGGCTCACAACATAAGAACAACCAATCTCATATTGAATTTTACTTGTTCTTATATAAAACAGCGTGTACAGTAAGCACACGTCGCCAGTGGACAGAAGAACACGATAATTGGAGAACATTTTCAGAGCCACAGAGGACTTAAATTACATGAGTTCAACTGTAATTTCAGCGTACACAAAAATTGAAACTTTACAAGATGGAGCCAGCAAAAGCTAATATTTGCCTTACGTGACTGGAAATTTTACCACCCGCAAACGAGATATTCAATTCCAAAGCAAAGGCGACAACAGAGACACAAAAGTTTTTAATTAAAACATTTTGAGTAAATTTGATCTACGCTACAAATCTAGAAACAAAGTAGTAAGATGAGCGGGTAGAGATTTCGTGGCAACAGTGGATTCATAAGCAGTGGCGGCTTTAAGGGGCGGGACAAGGCGTGACTCCGCACCCTTTATTCCCCAAAAAAAGGCTCTACGCCCTTTATCCACAAACCAGGCTTTGCATTTTACCCTCAAAACATTTACATGGCTGAGAGCGACCTCACTTCACTGAAGGGCAACAAAATTTGAAGAGTGTTAGTTGGCGAGTTTAAGAGTTGAAATACAGAGTAAAATTTCGGAGAATTAGAAAAAGGGTGATAAAAATAATGTGAGTCTCTCAAATCAGGAAAATAAAAGTCTGATAAGGAAATTATAGTGGCCCAAAGTATTGTCATTGGAAGAGTTCCTCTTAGTTGAACAAGTTGCGGAAATGTAGGAACTCCCCGAGGTTTATAAAAAGTTTCTCGATTACCCTTCGTGATTTTCCCGATTTTTCGATATTGGCTCGAAATTGTAAATCCATCCGTCTATCTATACTATCCTAATTTACAGGTGTGAAAACCGGTATTAGTCACGGAGCTAATATAAGATTGAGGATAAAATTTCATCGGTAAATATTTGCTTTTAAGATTATATGATTTTATTGATGCTCAAACTTTCATGGGAAATGCTATATGACAAGAAATGGATGTGTTCTCTGTGAAAAACCAACATTGGGTTTTCCAGTGAGTAGATGATCTATTTGATTTATAAACAAGTAACTTTTACTGAAAATACTTGATACTATCGGTGCTCAAAACTTTACAAGAAATTTTGTGTATATATGAAATACATATACTAATGTAATTAGACTGGACGGAACCCGTTCTCCTCGCAAGCGTACACAAATCAAGTGAATGTACGCCCGTAAGAGCAACTTATTTCGTATTTTGCGTATAAAAGTGAGAAACTAGGTCTAGTCTATATGTAACGTAATCACTTTGCTTTTAGCAAAAAAAGGTGAAAAAAAATTTTAAAACCTTAAAAAAGTTGCCAATGCCTCCCTTTCATAGGAGCTCAGTATAATGAGAATCGCAACCAAGTGGTTGTGGTGTCTAGCTCTAAATGGGTGCAATTTGGAAATCACTTTTAACTCGCAACAAGATCCCTACGAGTATTTTCAAGGCATTTCTTAATGAAAGCTTAGAAAGAAGTGACGAAGCTATATACAATATCTTGGGTCAATAAATGAAACTTGACACCGTTATTAGGTTGGTGAGGTGAAAATTGCATACTACTGTTACATGAAACCTTCCTCCAAAAGGGTAACAGCCAGCTTGTTTTGAAAAACACCTCAGCACACTTTAGACCATGGTCCACAACATATGAAAAAAATGAGATATAAAATATTCGTCCTGAGAAGCTTTCCACTGAGAGAATTGATACCTTAAAAGTTTTGAAACCGAAAAAAAGAAAAAATGAACAATATGTCTGCAACAACTTAAATTATCATTACATCATTATTTATGTCAGTCGCACTTTAATATAAAAATCTCGATTAAAATCGAAGAAATTGTCTGGTCCTATCAGACCAATTAGCCATAAAAGTTCGTTACATGAGTTACACCCTAAAAGCATTCAAATTCACATGAGTTGCACACTTAAAGCATTGTAATTTACACGAGTTGCACCCTAAAAGCAGACAAATTCACATGCATTGCACCCTGCAAGTCCGCACGTAGAAAAACAAAGCAATAATCAAAGTAAAAAATACAACATACAAGGATTCTGGCCAAGAACATCATCAAGAAAATATGATTCTTTTCTTCTAACCATGGAACAAAATATTTAGAATATCGTGATCATTTATTACCAAATAGAGCAAACATCAACACAACATGTCGAACATGAAAAATTCCTTGACTTCTTGTACAACATGACTCAAAACAATAGTCTTTTTCTCTCTCAAAATACCACGTACTATCCGAAACAACCCAACGGACAAAATTAGTAAAAACCCTATGTGGAGGAGTGTTTTTCTTTTTTAACCGGCACGCAATCCTGTGTGCCGTTTATAAAGAAAACACTCCTCCACATGGGTTTTTTCACGATTTTGCCCACTGGGAACTAAACGCGAAAACTTCACAGGAAAATAACTGTTTACCAAACAAAGGAGAAAATGCACTCAACAAAAACCCCTTGTATGTCGGTCAACAGTAATCGAACTGATTAAGAAACCAGGCGTGCTTGAACTCAATACATGCATCTATGGGATGGTTTCCACGTGTATACGCACCCCTATACGCAGTCGATGTCAAACATGTTAGATGTACTTAAGCGATGACGTGTTTTTTATTTTACTCTATAGTGTCACGTAATAAAGCGTCATACAGTATACTCTCCATATATAGAGCACTGAAGGGACCAAGCGGAAATGTACAGAAAAGGAACAGAAAATTTACAATCATCCGGGGTGTTTTGTATGAGTTATCCTCTGAAGGGACCACCAAAAATAGTGGGCCCACTTAGCCAATGAAAGCATATGTATGAAGTCAAATTGATCCAGGGTCTCACTTATTTTGTATAAAACTACTTGTTGGGTAATACGCGTGTATTCCCAAAGCATGGTAGTTGATATGGTTTTCACTGGGTATGTCGTTGATGAATGATTGCATTGTATTGAGTTACATTGTATTGTATTGTTTTATATTGTGGAGATAATGATAAGTCGGTAGGATGCATCTATAATAAATTGTAGTGAGGAAAAGTCGTTTCGCAAAGAGTTGCACGAGTTGGTGTGCCGTTGAAAATCAATAAAGTTATAGATGTAGTTAGTTAGCCGTTTGTTGAGAATGGAGTAGTAAATGTGAATAGTTTATGACTGTCCGGGTCTCACTTATCGAGAGCCTACTATACCTTATAGGGGAAAATTTCGTCGGGTTTAAATTTTCGCCACCACTAAAATTGATTGCCATTTTTCTCGGCGAACTTTTCCCTAATAAGGTATAGATAACCAACGGCAAAGTTTGCCGACATGAAAATAAAACTTACACCGATTGCGTGGGCGATGATATAAGAAAACATTTGAAGGAGATATTGATATCCCATATCATAACAGATGAACGAGATTGAGGAGTTGCAAAAATACCAGTAGTACTGTAGTAGTAGACATCGCAAATAAACTAGAGCTGTGCTTACAAGAAACCCACATTTAAATAATAACAATCACAGTAAAGTTGCTTTTTACTAGAAATGTAAAACCCGTGACAGTTAAAACACAATTAAAAACACTTTGTTGCAGGTGCTATTTTTCATTCCGGCCTGAATGAAATCAAACTCCTTTCTCAACATTTGCGTTAGAAATAGCGGCCCATTAGCGGCCATTTAAGATAAAGACAAATTTGCCATTTTTCTAGGGGAACAAAACCGACTTTTAATCAGGACAACGGCATACGAGTTTGAATCATTGACGCAACAGAAAAATGACAAAGTTTGATGGATCCAATAAGAGAAGCTGCGTTTTTCGTCATAGAATGAAGTGCAGTGAGAACATCTCTAAGACTGGAAACGTCTCCGCGTTGTAGACGCACCCACTAGCCAAACGTCTTCGAGTTGTAGACGCGTTCTTTAGACAGATGTTGAGGTTAATCTAAGAGCTTATGATGGGGATTGAATTAAGCCTTTTTAGATTGAGTACAATTAACATCCAACCAATGTTCACAAAACTCAACATCAGAAACGATATATTACGAGTGAGTGTGGGAAACTGAAGTCATTTTGATGTATTTAAGGTCTGCCAGAACTGGCAAAACCAGATGGAAAAGGAATAGGACAAGAGCACTTCAACGTCGGTACCATTTAAAAAAAAACTCGAAAATACTAAATCAGATATAACATAACAGTGGCTGTGGTGTATCGCGATGTATTTGAGGTTTGCAAAGGAGAAAATAATGCCAGAGAAATAGAAACACGATTACCTCAGCAAAACTTTAAGAACCCTCAGAAATACTAGACAAGCATCAAAGTAAAATAGCAATACCTGTAGGAAATTGAAGTAAAAACAACACAAGATTGACTGTGGGAAAATACAAGATTGAAGAGTGTAATTATTGGCCACGTTTACACGGAAGCAAATCTTGAGTAGTCATTGATGACGTTATTAAAACTCGACAAAACGTGCATATAAATATCCGACATCCGATACCCGACACGACATCGGGCAAGCAACACTGTTGCCAAACATCTCATTATCAGAAATGTGAAGAGAATAGATACTAAGATACTTTGAATATAAAATGTATAATATGTAAATATTGTGCCGTTATAAATAACTTCCCGCTTGCACAAATTTGTTAATTACATTAAAAATTTGAATTAGTGAGATTTACCAGTATTAATAATAAACAAATAAATATGCATTGCCCAGCGGCTGAAATTAGTTTAACCCTATGTGGAGGAGTGTTTTTCTTTTTTAACCAGGATCCAATCCTGTGTGCCGTTTCAAAAGAAAACACTCCTCCACATTGGTTCTTTCACGATTTTGCCCACTGGGTGGGAATATGCACGTGTAATATACTTTAATAAAGTAGTACCTGGTCAATATTTTCTTTGTAACTCAGACTTCGTAAACGGCGAATTTCTTCGTTGATTTCTTGTAGTTTTTTCAGGCTTTCCGCTGAGATAAAAAGAAAATTCCAAAACTTACAATTTCGTCTATCAAATATCGATACGTTATTAAGAAGCTATTGATAATTTCTGTTCTTAAATTATGCCTCCTAGGAAACACAGACAAGGTGCCTTATCAAGGTGGCTACTATGGACCAAAAAGCCTCGGTGCAGAGCTTTGACCGAGTGGTTAAGGCGATTGACGCGTAAACCAAAGTCTTGAATTGGACTCTCTTGCGAGTTAATCCTGCATAGTGCCTTGAAGTGTTTCCAGGAAAGTAGAATTGATAAAACTAGCCTCATTCAAAACTTGTGGAGCAGTGTTTTAGTGGTTAATGCGTCGGACTCATGATCCGATGGTTGTGAGTTCGAACCAGCCATTGGGACCTCTCCCTGTTATTTTCACAGGTCATCACGAAGTCGTTAGTGTTGAGGTTTAGGTGTTTCAAATCAAAGCGGCTAATGTGTCGGAGGGACAGAAAGAAACAATCTCAACATGTAAAACGATCCGTTACATTGTATTATATTACATTAAAACCTCTCCTTGCAACGTTGGTACAGCTTTTGCCTTTGGCAAAATGAAAATTTTGAAATTCTATCTGCCACACCCACGAAAGAGATTTTTATTTAGGTGAAATTCTATTAGTTGATTAAAAACAATGCATTTTCCGGCAATCTAGGAGCCCTAAATTAAAAACTTTTCTACCCCGGTGACACTAACCTCGAGTGCCCCTCCTCGTAAAACTTTCTGACTTCGGGCCTGAACAGAGCCTATACAACAACCGGCCAGACTTAAGATTTATGTCGTTTAGAAGTATGTCAATATTTACTATGGACCGAAAAAGTGTTAAGGACGTTAGTATAGTAAAAGATTACAGAACTTTAGCAACAATTCGGAAAAAGTTGTATTCATTGAACTAACATGCTTAACACGTAAGTCCAGTCAAAGAGTATTTCACTATGGAATTTTCAATAGCATTTAATAGGTACTTACAAAGTGGTGAGATTTCTTCATTACTATGTCCTGATATTACACCATTCATTTTTACTGACCCTATAAAAAGGATTAATATACCATTCAAGTTTCATATTAACCAACCTTTAGAAATCAACTTTCCATAGAGTCCATTCTACTACAAGTCTACAACAAGTCCAGTAAGGAAAAATCGTGAAAAACCCATGTGAAGGCACACAGTCCTGCGTGCCGTTTAAAAAGAAAAACACTCCTCCACATAGGGCTTTTACTAATTTTGCCCGCTAGGAGGGGGTAATACAATGATCAGGTGGTCTTTCTACATGACATTTCTAAATTCAATAATGGCGGAGAGGTGGCAAGACATTCTAGGTGCCTTGGCTTTTCCAAAATATAGGATTATGGTAGTATGAGGTCAATCGGTGAGCTTATCCAATATATCACCCCAAAACAATGTAAAAGAAGCAATGATATAATTTCATGAAATACCGCGAACAACGAAGCGTGCTAGTAATGCCATCAACAAAAGCGAGTGGTAACTTACCGTCTGAAACAGAAGCTAATTCATCCACTTCCTTCAGTAACATTAGGTCTTTTTCTAAAAATTAAACAGTTTAATTTCAATCTATTGCAAAATCGTTGCGTGTCGTTTAAGAAGAAAACACTCCTCCACATGGGTTTTTACTAACTTTTCTCACTGGTAAGCTCATCATCACGCGCACTAGGGAGCGATCTCCGGCTAGCAAATAGACTACGTCCCAAAATTACTAAAGATCTCTAGAATCATTCAGGCAAATAAATGGTTTACTGAAAAGACCAAACTGAGTATTAACACAAAGTGAGATTTAACTTGTATGGCTAGATTACTGTTCTAATTACTGAGCACTGAGAACCAGTCTATTCTGGGATCAGGATTTTATGACTCGGACATAAGAACTAGCAAGAGGCTCTACTACCTCAGGCACCTGTTCAAAAGTTAAAAACGTTTACTGGTTTTGTTACAGAATGAAAGAAAGAGAATGCGCTGAATTATATTGTTGCAAAAAAATGATTTGTTTCTAAATTGGTTCGAATGCCTCATGTTGTACTTTACAGGTACGATCAGAATCATCCAACGAGCCCAAAATACAAAATATATATTATTTTTTTCCAGGAAGGCCACTTTGACAAAGAATCTAGTCAAAGGTAAATGGTCTCAGAATACCTCGAATCTAGTAAACTAGAATTTTTCTCCGAAAAAGTATTAAAACTCAAGGAGCTCAAAATACAAAATATCTGTTCTTCTTATCCAGGGTATACTAAAAAGCACATTAAATTTTCCAGCA
>JAUBWS010008894.1:9007-24893 GCA_032270445.1 Darlingtonia californica | reverse complement strand
CATGTAAATTCCTTGAAAAAACATGCCTTCCGAACAGATATTTTGCAAAAATGCCTCGTTAGCTGCTTTCGTACAATCTTCATGTTCTTTGAATACTTGTACAACACACAAGCCCTCTACAACACACAAGCCTTCTACAACACACAAGCCCTCTAGTCACTCAGACACACAAGATTGAAATCTCACGCTAACATTTGACCTCAGAAACGCAACACAAGTAATAGACTTCATGTCTAAGAAGTATGCTTTAAATTAAGAAGATTTGAAAGTTTACAGCGATCAAGCAAGCCGGTCAAAAGCTCGTTAATTAGATTGAATTAAGATAAAGAAATAGATCAGATTGTATTAATTAAACTTAGCATTAATATAATTACAAGTTCTTATTAGAAGTTGAGTGAAATGTATGTAGAGGAAGGGGTAGGGAAAAGGTATTTGATAAAGAATATAGTTTGATTAGACGCGGCAACATATTTTTTTAATAGTGAGTCTTCGTTTTCGATCAAAAGACCTGGAAAAATCCTTGTATTAAACACAAACGTCTGTGCAATTAATGAAATTAGTTTAGATCATGTTACAATAAGCTTTCGTTGGAATGAGTACCGACCGTATTTTCTCTAATAAACGCCCCTCTCCAATTAACGCCCCCTTCTAAAATCTAAATTTATTTAGTTTTAATAAAGGCCCAGGGCGTTTAATAGAGAGAAAACGGTATTTCATAGCTTTCTGGACTCTCTCGACTCTTGATGACTCTTTCAAGTGCCAATGAGCGCGCGCTTATGCGTCTAGACTGGACGAGTTCTACTAGCAACAATGATATTAACTCTATTACTAAGATCAATTAAAACCAATTAGACATACGAGTTATTAAAACAACTCAATCTGCTTAATCGTTCATGTCATTAAATGGAAGCAATACATTTTTTACTCGTTAAATGCGACATTTATGACAAAAATTTTCGCGTTTGGCAAATTTAAAAAAAAATTCTAGTCAAAATTATTACGAAAATCACTGAAACGCTTTCGCAAAAGCAGAATTAGAGAATTTCGCCTGAAAACTTTCACGTTTTACTGATTCAAAAATTTTTTTCGCACGAAAGTTTCTATATAACGTTCGCGTATCTCCTAGGCTACCAAGCGGTAACAACCCAAATAAGAATAAAACCCGCTACTTTGTTATATTATCCACTAGATCGTTGTTGAAACATACCTATATCATCAGTGGAATCTGTTGTAATGTTTGATATTGTTGTTGTACCCAATTTATGACGTTTTACATTTGGTCTCTTAGTATCTTGTCCTATAGCATGTGCTGTCACATCACATGGAACCCTGAAAAAGAAAGGTAGAAACGATAAAGGTAAAGAAGATCCATGTATGTTCATGAGTTTCTTTCGGTCTATAAATGTAAACAATCGAAAATTAAAATGGAGGTATTTGTTAAAACTTTGAGATGCAAGTGGCTTTTCAAATTGACAATCATTAACTAAAAATGAATAGGCTTAAACAAAAAGTTTTAAAAAATAGCAAAATACACTTAAAGGACGACAAAACTCAGTGCTTATAGTAAGTACTTTTATGTTTTTTTATCATTTCTAGCCAGAGTGAAGAAGACCGATAAATCATATCCTTCAAGAAAAACCAAACATTGGGGCAAACATTGGAAACTATTAAACAAACATATTTCATCGATAGTCAAATAACTTAAGTTAAAAATAAACACCAATTTCATTGATGGAACAAAAACCTGGTGAAATTTCCCAATTTTCCCGTTTCATCAAAAAGTTCCCTGATTTTTTTTATGATTTCTATATTTGTTAACTTTCTGTACTTTTTTTAAAAGTGTGTGCCCACCCTTGATTAAAATTTAAAAAAGAAAGCTATGCGGAAGTAAAATTATCATCGGTTCAATTTAGACTTTCGGTTTTATCAAGCCCTAAATTTGCACGAATCGGCAAATGAAATTGTTATTTAAAGTCAGATGAACTTTTACAATGATCTCGTAAAGCAAAGATGATTGGGAAGTTTGTCTTTACAACGTTGTCTTAGACGAGTTAACTAATCTACGATTTATGTTCTTAGCCTAGCTAACTGGTCTATTATTTTTTTAAATCACTAAACATAGCGGCGTTTGTCAAAAAAGGCGCAGCGTTGGAGTGTCCGTACGGCACTTCTAGTGGAAAATGCATTGATATCCGATTTACCCGTTTCGGAATATATTTAATACGTTTTCTTGGCTCTATCGGAAAAGCGACTAGCTAGCGAGTCTAGGTTGTCTGGAAGCTCATAGCTCTTGTTGAAGGAATGCTGGAATATAGTATATAGGAAGAAAGTTTTCGTATTTCGCGGGTGAAAGAATTTGGGAAAATTCGCAGAATTAAACTTGCGAAAACTTAAAAATAAATTCTCGGGAATAAAATTTCTCGGTTGACTAGTTTTAAAAAATAGTTTTCACGAAAAAGCCAAATATGCGCGAAACCACGAAACTTTTTTCCTACAAAATTTCTTCCTTTAAAGTATTATATATCTTTAAGTCATCTTTAATCTACAGACATAGAAACGCAGGTCATATTGGAGTGATCTTATTAAGATCTGATCTCAGACTGTCGTCGATTGCAGGAATTTGTAAGATATTACAAATTACACTCCCTAAAAGTTACGATTTGAATTGTTCTCTAAAGGTCCTAAAATTGGGATAAGGGCAGCGTCACTATTTCCCGCCAACGGGCTTTCAAAACGGACAACTCCTTCCAAACTTTAAATAAAAATTTTTCTCATCACACGCCAAACGTTAAAGGAAAACTAAAACTTTACTTTAATTAACAGTGGATATCTCGACACGAACCAATAAAAATCGTCACATACAAACTCCAATAGAAGGACACCCCTTTTTTTCTGGGACACTAAACCTATCCGCTATATACGGTTTCTAACACATAAAACCATTCACTATATCAACAATATTTTCCAACAACAAAAATAAGTCTGTATAATAAGACATATCACATAAAGTAGCTACTACTTTCGTGTCACGGCACTCCGCCGGAACTTGTTAAATTATCAGTAATTAAAATGAGTTAATAGAGGGGGGTTGTCCAATATAATTAATGACATGATCAATGACCTTGGATTAAGGGAAACGTCATTATCGTTTGTCATGAAGAAGAAAAGAATGAATTGTCATGCAAGAGATAACGTTTGTTTTTCAGTTTGTTCATAATTCGAAGCAGATGGTTGGAGAGTGATAATGCAACCAAAACAAATTTTTCTTTACTTGATACAATGAAAATATCACGTAAGTATTTACACATAGAAACGATAGACAGACAATGGATGACATGGGAACGAAAAAGAGCTCCTCCCACTATACAGTTTCCCTATAGACGACATCTTGAATTTCATGTAACGGTGGCAACTTTAACTAGAAGGAATGGTCAAAATTAGCATTACAGCAATTTTTAATGTAATAGTCATGTCACAGCCACGCAAATCAAATTTTAGCACGTCGCACTTTCTGACTTTCATTTGCCAGGTCAGGTTCAACTTTGCATTACTGTGACATATGAACTGATTGGTCAACCGTAAAACTGAAAAACTGAAAACGTCAAGACACGATAGTAAGATGGGGAAAAATGTTTGAAAAAACTGAACAGCGCTTTCTACTCTCGACTCTTACGTTTTTAGCAGAGCTAGAAAGAATGGAAACTCGGAGATTTAAGGTATTACAAAGTGGCACGGAGCAGTTATTTAGCGAAGGTAAGCATGATTTTCAACTTTTCAAGCCCGAACCTTTCAAGAAGTTCCTGTAGGAAGCTGTTGTTATCGATGCGACTGAAGTTGAAAAATTACCAGCTGATAAATACAAAATAAATAATAAATATTACAAATTTTGATAAATAAATAAATCAATACACCTTTCCCGACATTTTTATTATGTTAGGCCTCGTTTCCAATCGAATATTGTCATGACAACTGAATATCAATAAATAAAATTAAACAAAGAATAGATAATTACAATAATACAATTTGAAGTTTGTTGTCAAGACAAAATTGATTTGAAAACGAGACCAGACTTGAAAACAATAATCTCGAGAAAGGTCTATTCATAAAATCTTAAAGCTATAAGATTTACGCAAGGGTTCAAATGGAGAACCTTCCAGTTACGGACCCGTGCCTCGAATCATTCAACAATCGCCGCTGTTGATAGTTTTCAAACAAAATATCGCGCAATTGAAATACATATCCACGCTATTTTCAAATGTTAAAATCAAGACTAAGCTTATCAATGATAAACCGCCGCGGTTTCATATTATTGATAAGAAGTGGGCGCGAGACGTATGTAGTAGAATAGTAGAATCTGGAAAATCCAGTTTGTTTTCGTATCACGAAATCTTTATGTGATGTTGGCAGTTAGTATTATTCATAACTACGACCAAAGCAATTAGAAAAGTAGTTTTAAAACATCATTAATGATCCCAACACTTACCAGGAGCATAATTTACCTAAAGTTTCCAACATCATAACAAATTTTAAAAATTAAGACCTATAATTTAAAATGGTAAATTATAAAATTCTTCTGTCAAGAATCCAATCATGACCAACTTATTCCGTTAAGAACCTGTCAACACGAAATCATCAATAAAAACAATTTCAAACCATACTCTTCATCTAAACATTTATGACGGTCTATGGGAAAAGGAAGCTTGGTCCTTTTTTACTGCGATCATACTCCACCTGCTGGCAAAATCGCTAAATACGTCTATGGAGGAGTGCATTTCTATTTAAGTGATACGCAATTTGCGTGTTTTTTTAAGATTTTGAGAGGTAAATAAGTTAATTATGGTTGGTTTTATGTCCCCTTTTCCCATAGACCGTCACATTTAGAGCTAGTAGTGAATTTAGTAAGAAAATGTTTGACATTACGACAGCAGACATGTATAACCGTATTCACACAGCAAAACAAGAATTATGACGTTGTTGTATCGTTTTCAAAAAGACTCCTTTAGGGATTAGAAATATCCTAATGAAAACTTAATGTTGGAAAGTAAATCACAAAATAAATAATAATTGCTCGTTATTGCGGTCGGACAGAGAAGAGACTTATTTGCTGTAGCTTCTTACATAAGTAACACAAATTTAAGAAAAAAATGTTTGTAACTCGATATTAGCCCCTCGCTTTTCATACACAAAAAAATCGACAAAGCTTCTTATTGCCACGGGGTTATATCAGTAAATTTAATTATTAAGTCACTGAGTAATATTCAAAAAAAAGGATTGAGTAACGTGGGATAATAGCACTCAGGTCTTGCCACAAAATAACATCATAACGCACTCTATAAGAAGGAAATAAGAAGGCTAAATACAGGATTAAAGAAAGAACGTGAGATTTTCACGGAGAGTCTGTCTCTGACAAGTGGGCTTTCAAATGGATTGAATTTAGCTTATAATACTCCTTTTCGTAAAACCATACATAATAAATCTTACCTCGTTTTCATGCAACATTGTCATAAAAGTAAATCATCAATAAACTACTGAAGAAAATTCAACAGTGATATTACACCCTTGGGGTTCACTAGTCATAGCAATTTTAAGAGAAAACGAAGCAAAATATATTAACGTACCATATTTTCTCTATCAAATGCCTCCCTAAATAACGCCTCCTCTAGTCCTGAAAATATTCTATAAACGCCCCTCTCTTTTTAACTCCTCTCTCTAATAAACGCACCCTCTCGGTTGCTGAAAGAGGGGCGTTTATCAAAAAAAATCTCAATAAGTTAATCGATTTAGACGATATTGAAGACGATTTTATTTATAAAAATCATTTGTAAAAAGAACTATGACTTAGAAAAATTATATTTGAAATAAACACCCCTCTAATAAACGCCCCCTTAAAATCAAAAGGAAAAAAATAAACGCCCAGGGCGATATTCGCTTTGTTATGGTGGGATTTGTCGGTGAAACTTGCAGATCCCTAAGAATCTGGAAAACGACTGATGCTAGTATTAACTACCAATTGGCTGGAAATATGTTTACCTTTTCAATTGACAATCAAAACACTGGCCCTTCTCATCATACATAGGGAATCCATCGATCATACAGAAAAATATGTGATCCATGTTAGCATACCATGAAAGATTCAATGCAATGTTTGCTAAAGTGACCTTTCTCTAGATTACTATCTTGAGGTCAGGCATCTTTTTCAAATCAATTTTGTCTTGACAACAAACTCCCAAAAGTGTCGATGTAATTACCTATCCTTGTATGATTTTAATTAAATATTTGATTGAAAACGAGGCTTGACTTGAAAATAAAAATCTTGAGAAAGGTGTATTTAAACAAGAAGTAATAATGCAAATTTCTTCGTCAACTATCCATCATTTGGAAATCATTTCTATCGATCAAACCAACGAAGCAATTGTATGTTTTCACATAACAAATATAGGTACATTATAATCATAGCGATATTGAGAAATGAAGAATTATATGAAAAAAAGGAGATATTATAGGAAACAAACTCAGGTAGATCTTCCTATTAAAAGTAAACCCTCTTTACTTAATTTAACACTGTTTTCATTTTCTTCAGGCCTTGTATCATAATGAAAAACTTTTATTTTTAGTATAAACAAATAGCAGATATGAAATAGGATGCAAAATAGAAAAAGATCGTTGGCAAATAACGAAGGAGAACCTTTAATAGACAGAAAAAAAAAGGAGAGAGACTACAATAATTTCTCTCAATGAAAGAAGAAGAATTCACACATTTGCGTCGAAAAGCTAATACGTGGGTAACCTGGGAAGCTTACAAACCTAGCATACATTCATGAAAACTACCACGCTCTTGTATAAGCGGAGGAGCTTTCTAGGCTATCTCATATTCAAAACCCTCGATATCCCTTTTATCATTTTTCCTTAACAGTAATTCTATAACAATCGCCCATATATATTTATTCCCTTATACATTTATGTAATAAAATTAAATAGGTTTCAGGCATCTTGGATAGGATAAATTTAAATATAACTTATTTTTCAGTAATGAAATTAGTGACCTACACAAGAATTCCAGGATCCAGAATACACTCAAAACATCGAACTACTTCAAACCTTTTGCGTATACAATTTTGGAGACTACGTCGAAAATGAAAAGCTACTTGAAAGGAAGAAGACATTTTTTGGCCTTTTCGCGAAATTTCTTCGGCAAACATTTTTCAAACACAGTCACCGCAATATTTTTCAAACAAAGCGCTCTGCAATGAAATCGCTTACTGGATTATTTTAGCTTAGTTTTCGGCCGCTTTTTCCTGTAATTTGTTAAATCTGTGCGTTCCTCCTTGTTGGAGTTCCATAGGTTAAGTCTGTTTGTAAATTTCAACCACTTGTGGTTTCGATTACGGACATTTGGGTCAATTGTGAAATATTACGGTTGCGGGAGGGTTTAAATCATCGATGGCGGATACACACAGCATAAAGTTCTTACAAATTTCATAATAGAAAGGTCTACCGAGCTTTTATTATTTTCTGTAGAGAAAGAAGAACTACCGCCCTTACAGAATTATTGAAAAAGAATAAGGATACAATTGTGGATTGGATGTCAGATGGTAACATTTGGAAAGAATATGTTTCAATGAGTCGAACAGGGATTCGGCGAAAGTATGTAAGGCAACGGTCCATATCTTAGTTTTCCTAATGTATGGGTAGTGTGCGCCAAGGCGTCCAATTGGATAAGATATAAAGTTTCAAATCTAGGACTAAGGTGGTAATAAGGTTTCAAAATGTTTATGAGAAGTTAAAAAAAACCTCATATCCATTTTTCTTGAAGTTCTGTGAAGATCAATAGCGAGCAGGTAAATTCAAAAAAGCTCTCTCTATCCTTATTCTTACCTTGATAAAGAACAAGGTTTTATCACGAACAGAAAAAATTTGCACCCAAGTTCAAAATTTGAATATATAAAGATGAATATAAAAACATTAAACAAACGTGAAAAACTATTAGCTCGAACATAAATTAGACAGCAGCAAAGAACAGGTATACAGTAGTTTCATGTTTATATTGATTACCAACCATTGGTTGTTATAGATTTATTAAGACTTAAGGATTGGTATAGCACTTTCGAAAATGATTTCCAAGAATTTTGTATGAAAAGGTACTTATAAGTGAAAAATTCGTCTGCCATGAATTTTATGCGTTGAAAACATTTCTCGGTAAAAAATTTCATCACCGGTCGAGAATTTGCGTACTTTTCACTAAAAGAAGGTACAGAGTATCTCCTGACCATCAACCCGTCAACATTATTTGTTCTCCCTATTCTATTGGTGAGTGAAATAACTTTTTTCTGACTATAGAGCACTTTCAAGATGGATCTAACGCTCTTTTAAACTAATAACAGGTGCAGTAAAATTCAGCGATACTATCCAGAAGAAAGGATTTTAGAATATATCAAAACAAAATCGGATCCAATTTTTGTCGGACAAAAAGATACTGGACATTTTGTATTATTAATGCTCTGTTTTAGACAAAATCTACGACGTACCGCCCACAAAATTAGACACTGACCGATTGTCCCGTCGGAAATTTGTGAAGCACAAAAATTTCCAAACCAGCTGAGCAACGTTTACGTCGTAGATCTTGGTTTTTGCTTAATATATGCAGTTTAATGCAAAAGCACAATTTAACATAAAGTCAAACAAAATGGTTAAAAAGATTCTTTAATCATCAACAAAACAGGTTTTCAAAAATAGAATAAATGATATTAAATTTAAAAAGGAAACACTACATTTCCCTGAATTCTTTCAAACTTCTTATTGATATCTCATCATTCCGGTTCTCCCGATTAATTTCCGGTACTTCGATACAGCGAGATCTTGTTCCACAAGGTAATTTAGCAGCTTTGATATATACATTATAGCCGTTTTGTAATAAAAGTTTACACTTAAAAACGCCTCACACTTGCACATCACTCACTACGCCCTAGAACCCATTCGCTAGAAATGAAATCCACTTCAGCCCGCAATACTTTTAGAAACCGTCCATGGAAAAGTGCACTCAACATCTCAATTGCGTGTCACTGAGCAACTTTGCTGACTGGAATGAAGTTATGTTTGGTTTCACTTTCGATAAAATTTTCAACCTTACCTGGACAAGACCTCCATTAGCTTCTTGTGATCATTTTGAACTGCTATATCAAAAGGCGTTTGACCTTGGTCATCCATACTCTGGAGAGCGATCTTTGCACCAGGTAGAGAGGCAATGAGTTCTGCTAGTTGAACCAAACTATATTTTGCACAGAAATGAAGTAAGTTCCATGCATCGTCTGAAGAATCTATGGAGAATGAAATGGATTTGTTAGTTTCAAAAGACGTCTGGATGGTTTACAGTATGTCTCAAAAACTTTACACTGTTTGACACCAGTTTTAAAACAGCTAAACATTTAATTGTGAAAGTAATAACTTTGCGAAATAAGAACGATTAACAATAATTATATATTTAACGATCTTCAATTGTATTAGTACCAACATAATAATAGAAATCACTTTCCTACTTTTCAATTCTTTTCAATGCGTATCATCATGTCAAAGGCTGTTATGTGGATGTTGTAAAACGGTGCAAAGTTTTTGGAACACACTGTATTTCACACAGGTTACACAAGAACTGCTAGCTTATATCTACATATTACGGACAGTGTTCAGCAGGGACCGTTTATTACCTACAAACCGGGTGTCCCATAAAAATGTAGCCTATTGTAGAAAATGTCATGAGATTCATGAAAAGCACCGCATCTCAAAACAAAGGATAGACTAAAAGTTTTCCATGATATTGCTATTGACATTTTTACGAGAGGCTACATTTTTTTTGGGACACCCGGTAGAAAATATGAAAACGCAAGGCATTTACTTTTCAGTTTCCGACCAGACCGACTAGAGTTTCAAATAGCCGTAGGCATGTGGAAACGGGAATTTGCCTCTTTTCCCATGTGTTTTAGATGGCAATTACTTGGTCGTTTAAATCAAACTCGGTATACTCTTTATATGGAATGCATACCATCTTTCTGATATCTTAATATCTTGGATACGCTGTCAGTAGGGACCGTTATATAGAAAACATATTATTTAGATATTATGAAAATGAGAAAAAATATCTTACCTGTGCCTGTATCATCGGAAGCGGCTTCCCAAGAGTCACCACTTGTCAAATTACGGAACGAGGTCGTTAGCCTAGTATCCAGTGCTCTCTTTTCAGACAAGGACACGTTTAAGATACTCTTGTATACGTTTTCCAGGTGTTTCAATGCTTTCGGATCAAGTGCGTTGGTTACTAGCTGCTGAGCAAGAAATTCTGACGAATCGCTGGTGAAAATGAATGAGCCTTTTCCAAGTTCTTCATGGCTTTCTTCTGTCAGCTGACAAACCGTCATTGTCACTAATTCAGCCTGGTCATGATCTATGACAATAAGACGGTATCATGATTAAAAACTCAGAACTGCGATTCATGAGGATATTGCCTTCATAAAAATTATCTACAGAGAGCTTCATGGGTGTAGTAGGGATTGTCAATTTTCATTATTACATCAACGTATCAATGTTTTCTAGTCCATGTCTGTAGGACCTGATTTAATGAAAACACCTACAAGAAACATTATGAAAGTAACAATAAGTTAAATAAAACAACAAATATCTTTTTCATAGTTAATATTTGGAAATGTCGTCTCTATTGAATTATTGAAAATGAAGTCCGTCTGCAGGATCTACAGGGAACGTAAAAGATTTGGGCCATTTTTCAGCCACAGAAGTCGCCGTGACCCATGCATTATTTAATAGCACCCCTCTCCGCCGGGCACTTGAGCAAAAGAAATTTTGATCATGAATTTTGGTTGACGTTTCTTGAGAATGGAGCAGTTTCAATTTAACTGAGTCGACCCCTAACTGTTCACTGCGAAACGGACCAGAGCGGCTTAAGTGAACTGTAAAGTATATCTTGATACTTTGAGTCGACCCCTAACTGCTTAAGTGAACTGTAAAGTGTATCTTGATAGTTTGATTGTCATACCAGAAAGTTGTTTTTGTAAAATTGTAGAGGAAAATAGACAGTATTACACATGTTTCTGTCAGGACTTATTAAAAGAAATATTATGTAATATGAATTATAGCGGATATTAAAACATGTATTTTGATGATCATACAAAGGAAAAGGAGGATGTAGCTGGCAGACACCACAATCAATTTAAAATCAAAATTATCACAAATCCCAAATATCATGTCGTCTAATATGGCGGATATTGGAGTCATTTGCTCTTCATGTTTTGGATAAATAAGTCATTTTCACTATCTCTACAAATCAGCAAACAAAACACTAACCCATTGAACTGATTGATATTTTCCCGAATTTCAAAGCAAAATAATTTGCGGATATGGGAAATGTATACAAACAGGGAATTCTGTACACAGTGGCAAATCAAGAAATATAAAGCACCATCAAAAACTGATATGCTCGATTTCAATTAACCTTTTCAAGCGAATGGTCTGCCCACTTACTGCCCTTTACTTTTATCTTAAAAATACTACTCACTGAATAATCTGGAAGCAGAGGGCAAGAAAATCCAAAAAGCCAATGTTTGGAATATTCCCTCCATTCGTACTCTTCAAATTTAACTTTTTTAAAAGAAACAATATTCTCTCCGATTCTTGGTTTCAAAAAAGCAAAATTTAGGAAAAACATGTGAAAAATTATTTTTTTTGTAATTATTGAAAATTATTTTTGGGACACTTTTAGTCAAGGAGCTAGTGTTTTTAGCGGATTAATTTTAGAATCTTCAATACTTATGTAACCCTATTAGTCGAAAAATGTTTTTAGTGCTTTTAGAACAAAATTAATTTTCTGAACAAATTTGACGAGAAAGAGCATCCTACGACGGGCGGAAGCTGATTTCTTTTAGTCCAATCCCTGATACTATGACGAATTTCAGATTAAAACGATTATCTATCAATCAAGCGTACCTGGAATAACAGCTTGCAGTGTGTAAGGATTTAGAATCTTAGCCGAGGTGATGTGTCGCAATTTGGATCCATGGAAGACAACATAGTAAAATGAACCGCCTCCAAATGGCATGTCCAAATTCATGAAGGATAAGAAGATACTTTGACCACCCTGTCAAAATCAAAAATATAAGATGTTTTAAAAGCTGTAATCTGATTTGATTTGTACAGTTAGTAAAAGACAATAAAATAAACATTCTAAAGAACGGCAATATAATGGTAACGAGTTAAATTAAGCGAATTTCGAAATTATAGTAAACAATGGTTTTAGGCTGTTCACTAAATGTATATCAGTCTATACATAGTGAAGCTTCTTTGTCACTAATGTTTCTCATTTTGAGTCATTACTAGTATCATAGCCTAGTCGCTCGGCAACAGATTATTATAATAGTAAATTTCTGTTTTTTGAAATGCAAAACAACAAGAAAACTGTCTTGATAGATTGCTAAGTTAGTTGAATTTTCTTTGAGAGACATGACCCACGCGTTCGTTAGTCAGATTCTATATATGAATTTGTGTCATCACTACATAAAATTTTCTATTAATAACAAACGTGATATCATTGTAGTGGAGAGATAAGAGAGAACTCTCGATTTCAAGAAAGTTCCAAAGTATTCTCATATAGAAGCCTGAAAATATAAAGAAGTTTTCTGAAGTCTGCCTATATGTCATTATTTTTTGGTTTATCCTTACATCATAAAACGTTAATCTGCTATTCTAGCTGATTTTACCACAAAAAAGTCAAACATTCGAAATAGGTGTAGCGATTTGTTGTGATCTTTTGTTTTCAATTTTTTGTATAAGTTCCTACAGAAAATCAAGAAATCCTTCAACAGAAGACCTATTCGAACTGTCCGTTCATACGCTTACTTTCGTCTCAAATCCACCCAAAACCAAGCCGCTAAAACGAATTGCACTAGTCGTTGCACTAGAGATTATAACGATAAAAACAATGCAATCAAATGAAAAAATAACTTACAAAGACATGTGCTTGTTGTGGCGTAAACGTAAAAGCTTGTTCATCTAGAAAGAAAAATAGCGTTTGATACTTCGAAGCAAAGTATTTATTACATATATGTAATGAATGCAAGAATTTACGAATTTTTATAAATGTATAAAATGTATAAAGGTACGTAAACCGAAAGTGAGAAAAGATCTTTGTGATACTTTCACGTGCGCGGCAGGCTTGTAATGAAATTTTTTTATTACCATTTTTTGACACACAAAGTGCAGGAAGACTGCTTTTAAATTGACCTAAACCGAACATTTGATAAATAACAAAGAAAACCTATTCTAGATTTTACAATTGGGAAAATTCCTGAGAAAAAAGGATTCCGGTACCAAGCCTTCTGCAGCTCAGAAAATTTAGGATTGAAGCCTATGAAATTACCAACGATAGGCACTAACATATTGAAAAAAGTAAATGCAAATGTTTTTACCCATTGTACAATTGATGCACAGGTTCGCCTCACTTTCTTATTCTACCAATTCTCTTGTCTTTTTTAAATGCTTAACCAACTATTTTATTGCATGAAAATTTCGCGGCATGAAAATTTTGCGGTTTTGCGGTCACGGTCAAAAAACTGCGAAATTAAAATGCCGGGAATATTTGATGCCGCGAAATGTTCATGCAATAAAGAAGTAACGTTCTCGCTTCAATAACATCACTTTTACGCTAACCAACTACGATCTGTCTTTTTGAATCATACATGTTCTATGAATTGTGATTGTGAACAACTTTGCTTAATATAGATAGGAAAAGATAACTACATACTTCACAAAAACATAATTATTCAACGTTGATGTTATCGATATAGATATAACAGATACTGATCAACAAGAACTTGTAGAGTAAAATGACTTAATGACAATGTGCCTTTGCCTACCGTTTGGAACTCTCGAAGCTCTCTTAAACAAACTATCCTGTTAGCACAAGACGTCGTTTTGACGTCATTCGTCGAACAACGTCAAAAAGACGGTCTTGGATAAACACAAGTATTCGGTTCTTCAAATGAACCTAAAATACCTTTAGAACATTTTACTAAATAAACTGCAATAAATGGGGAAAGTAGAACAAGTTTTAAAAGTCCGAATCAGAGAAATTGTTTTTAACACGTTGACACTTCTGTAGATATTTGTAAGGATTTTGTAACTTCGCCATTCTAGCATAATGTTATTCACAATGACTTTCGGGAACTTTTAAATTTGTACCGTTAGACCTAGTCCAAGACATACTTGGGTACTATGGTCATTTCACACCAGTATTCTCACAGAGAAGAAACGCACGGTAAAGTTCATACAGGATAGGAGCGTTTTCTTATTACGATGTTCTCTTCAATCCCTTTTTTCAAATTTTCTATCGATGAGAATCCTGTCTATGTAATAGCTCCTATAAGCCTTGTTGAATCAACAGTGAATACCAATTTTCACTTCAAAAAGCTTTGCAACAGCGTCGAACTTGGAACTCATGAGTACAAAGCCCAGCACCTTTAACCGCCCATCACGAACGGTACAGACTAATACAATACCCGCCAATCTCTGAAATCTACACAAAACCGAAGATACACAAATAGAAATAAAGATGGAAAACAAAAAATACAGATGTAAGAATAAACCATACACGTGGTCAAGAATTTCCGAATACTTCGTGACGGATCATCACTCAGTCATGCAGTGGTATAGACTAGAGTACAAAAAAAATAACTCAATACCTGATTATTAATAATTTTGATACTATAGTTAAAAGATACACAAATGAGAATATAAAAGCAACAACATTGAAGATATACACATACGTGAAAGTAAACCTAAGTCGTGATTGTGAACGGCCTTGCACACCAATGTAAACGATTATCAAGTAAATCCTGAGACGTGCGCACAAAATCTGATCAAAATTTTTTCTACTTTCCATGTGCAAGGAATCTGTATTTTTGCTACATTGAAATTTGTAGAATAGACATAAGAGCTTTACAAAGTTTATAAGCCTCTTAGTTCAGCGTTTAAATAGATAGAGAGGTACTTAAAGAGCCACACTTTTCAAAGTTATGAAAAACTACTAGCGAAAATAAAATTGCCAACAAACAAGAATAATACAAATTTGAATACACATTCCTAAAACGTTATCAACCTTGACGCTCATACTGTAACGCCATTTATCTAGGAATTTTTCCACACCATGAAACTATCGGCGGCGAAAATTGCCGTGCTGTTAAATTCCACATGGCCCCCTTGTAGGTGTTTCACGAGATAGGATGACACTATAGTATGTAAGGATATCGTTAAAGTCTACGCCTGCGAGAGTGAATTGCTCTCCCGTGTATATGATAGACTTGGTATATACCAAAGTCCAATGTGTCGCGAACATTGGGCATGTAGTGACTGGTAAGCGCTATGATTTCCTATCCTCTATTTCCTATACTACTAACGCCATTTAACTAAACGTTTATGTGACGTAATTTATCTTAACAACATTAACCTTGAAGTTTATGTGACGTCATTACCGTAACGTCCACGTGATGTCAGTTACCTTAAAGTTTATGTGACGTCATTTACCTTAGTGTTAATGTAACGTCATTTATCATACGCTTATGTGACATCATTCATCTTAATGTAAATGTGACGTCATTTACCTTAATAAGGTTCATGCGATGCCATTAAAGTTCCATTATGTAACATTATTTTACCTTAAAGGCCATGTGACATCATTCACCTTAATGTTCATGTGACGTCATAACGGTCAATCGTCGGTAATCGTCGATCAATCTTTTCAAATAACCGACAGAGATAACTCCAAAACAACCAGGCAGTTCACGAATTCTGACAGCCAGAAGCTTACTTCCTCACTTCTCCTATTCATTAAGAA